>JAPFFP010024170.1:0-16202 GCA_026153255.1 Solanum medicagineum
ATTTAGCGTCACTTGTCCCTTTCATATCATGTTTCCTTTGAATTGTACCAATATTGTAAGGTGTGGGGTGTTACACCAATGTCTAGTATAATCAGTGGGAAGAGAGTCGAGTGATGATGTTAAGCCCGCTGACTGGGATGAGTTTGAGAATGTTTTTCTCGATCACTTCTTCCCTCAAGAGTTGAGAGAGATAAAGGTTGAGAAGTTTGTGATTCTAAAACAAGAAGGGATGACTATTAAAGAGTATAGCTTGAAATTCATCTAGTTGTCCAGGTATGCACTGGAGATGGTTTTGGGTATGAGGGCGAGAATGTGAAAGTTCGTATCTGGATTGGGTAGACAGGTGAAGAGTGAGTGTAAGGCAGCGTTGTTGATTCCAGGTATGGATATTTCCAGGATGATGGCTTATGCCCAATAGACCAAATAAGATAAGGAAAAGGACATAGAGGAGCATTTAAGTTAGAAAGCCAAATCAATAGGGCCTGAGCCTACCTAGAATAAGAAAGGTAAACGAGATAAGTCATACTTTCAGAAGAGGGCTTCTAGTGATGCACCATCTTCAGCCACTGCACCAGCCCCGAGCCAGAGATATGATCAGAGGTCCCAAATTCAGCCAAACTTTAGGCCACAGGGTGCACAGTCTTAAGGAAGTGTGACTCTTGGTTCTAAAGGGAAGCCACCTTATAGGGAGTGTGGGATGATGCATTTGAGAGAGTTTAAAGATGGAGGAAATGTTGCTACAAGTGTGGCCAATCGGGTCACTTTTAGAGGGAATGTTCGGTGTGGGGCAATATGGCCCACACTTCTACTATAACACCATCGGCGAAGGGTAATCAGTGAGATGTTGCACCAGGGGCAAGTGGTGGGACAAACCATCTATATGCGATGGGGAAACGATAGGATCAGAAGGTTGCACTAGATGATGTGATGGCTATGCTTCGAGTCCTTACCTTTCCTTGATATGCTTTACTTGATTCGGTTGCAACTTGTTCATTTGTGATGCCATATGTGGCAAGTAGATTTGAGATTCTTCCTGAGAGCTTGCTTGTGCCATTTTCTATTTCTACTCCTATTGGTGATTTTATTCGAGTTGACAGGATCTATAGAAATTGTGTAGTGGCCATCTATCATAGGGACACTCTTGTTGATTTTATTGAGTTAGAGATGGTTGATCTTGATGTGATCCTTGGTATGGATTAGCTTCACGTCTGCTATGCCTTGATTGATTGCGGAACTCAGACAGTCAAATTTTTCATGACCCAAGCCTAGGGCCTAAACATGACATGGCCAATGGGGAACACAAAGGGACCCCAAACAAGCCTCCTAGAATATGATTACACATCCTTGGTCGCAGAAGCAATAAAACATCAATAAAGTATAAAAATAAGGTGAAAAGGGGCTAAGGGAAGTCTTTCATATAATAAAACGTCAAAGAGTCGAAGAAAGTCAAGCTCAAGCATAATTACATAACTTGTCCAACAACACCTCTAAATATAGATTTTAGCGGGGACCAAGACAAGTAATCCGGCTCATCCTCATAGTCAAAACATAAAATAAAGAAAGGAGATTCCTTATATATAGAATAAGATCAAAGACATTGTCCTGAAATTGAGGACTCACCAACTTACTTTATAGAGGTAGTCCTAGCCACGAGGAGGATGAGGATGACTGTGAGGAGCTCCGATTCTTACATGGTAATATCATATAGGCATAGAGTATGCATTAGTACGTTTGAATGTACTAAGTATGTAGGATGCAATGCAACAAGGGATAGGCAACATAGTCAAAATGCAATATAATAAGCAATGGATAGCATAATAACAATATGACATGTATGAATGATACTTGAAGTAAAACATGCTTGTATAGGACATATTACATGTGAAGGAAGAGACCATCATTATAGACTAAGAAACTTAGTACGTGGAATCCCAGGTAGACCACCCCTTAGAAGTGATTAGGGAATCAACCCCTCAATTGGTTGATGGACATGACCACCCTCCATTGGAAGTGATTGAGGTATCAACCCCTCAAGTGGTTGACGGACATGATCACCCTCCGCTGAAAGTGATTGAGGTATCAACCCCTCAATTGGTTGATGGCTTACCACCCCCTCCGAGGTGATTGAGGTATCAACCCCTTAATTTCTTGATGGCTTACTACCCACATCCGAGGCGATTGAAGTATCCACCCCTCAACTGCTGATGGTCAATTGACAACACTATAGATACATATCATGAAATTATCACATAAATACCATCCTTTCATCATCATGAAGTCACTTAACTCATATGCCAAACATTAGGCCTTCAACAACTCAAGATACACTAACCGAACATTTTATCAAACACTTGGTGGGTGTGAAATGCTAGTATAAAACAATGCAATTCAAGAGTGAAATCATGCAAGTAAACTTGAAGTAAATTAACTCACCAATATTAGGTAATACCATCATGCAATATAGATCAAAAACCCTTCATCAAATCTCAAGATAGATCCAAGATTCATAGCTCAAAACATGCTCAAATAGTCACACTTTTATGAAATCCCAACATAGTTCACAAACAAATTCATAATAAATAAGACACATAAGTAAATCTACCTAGAAGCATGAAATTTATGTAAAAAGGAAGCTTGGGCACCATGGGTGAAAGGACCAAATGGTTGAAACCCACTTACGTTAGCTTTAGAGAATTCCTTGATGAAGATTGAGATGAGAACTTGAAGCTTGAGTGAAATCCCTAAGATCTGGAATGAGATTTGGCACTGGGATTTTGAGTAAAATATTTTTCTAAGTGTTTGAGAGAGTATTGGAGAATGTATTGTATAATATGAAGGTGAAATATAAGTATAGGTGTTTTCACGCATGGGAAGGCTTAGGCATAAGACCCAAAGCCTTGGATCGAAACAACAAAACTGGGCGAAAATAACATTGGTCTGCATCTAGTCCACGACGCAGACCTAACGCATAGGACAAATTTATACAGCTTCGTAACAGGTCTGTGTCACGGAGCTGTTGCGGACAGCTACTAGAATTCAAAAATTTGTGAAAATCAACTTTTGTTATGGGTCTTTAAAATTTGGGTTATACCCATTTCCCACTCAAATTTACCCTTGGACGAGAATATGAAGTCAGAATTTTGATATCATGCACGAATTTTGAGATATATGGGAATTACAATTATTTGCACTTTCGAGGCATATTTTTGGGCGCCTTTTTTGTAGGCCGTTTCAAAATTTTGGTTTCCAAGTAAGCCTATTATTGAGTGGAAGGGAGATTCTGCGGCTCCAAAGGGTAAGTTTATTTCTTACCTTAAAACCCGAAAATTGTTCTCTAAGGGATGTATCTATACACTCGTGCAATTCACGTTTGATGATGTTGAGCCCCCTTCTCTTGAGTCTGTCTTGATTGTGAGCAAGTTTCCTGAGAATTTACTCAGAGTCCCTATGGATAGGGAGATACATTTGAAATTGATGTCCTTCCTGATACCTAGCCTATTTCTATTCCGCCGTATAAAATGGCCCCTATAGAGTTGAAAGAGTTAAAGGAGCAGTTCATGAATTTGTTAGAAAAAGGGTTCATAAGTCTGAGTGTCTCTCCATTGGGTGCCCTGGTCTTGTTTGTCTGAAAGAAAGATGGTTCTCTGAGAATGTATATTGATTACATTCAATTGAACAAGGTGACTATCAAGAATAAGTATACTTTCCGAGCATTGATGATTTGTTTGACCAACTTCTGGGTTCCACTGTGTTCTCTAAGATAGACCTCACATCAGGTTATCACTAATTGAAAGTGAGGAAATGTCACATCCTGAAGATGGCTTTTCGAACTCGATATGGTTTTGGGTTAATAAATGCACCCACAACCTTTTTGGATTTGATGACCAGAGTATACAGATAGTATCTTGACATGTTTTTGATCGTGTTCATTGATGAAATATTAGTGTATTCTGGAGATAAAGAGGAGCATGCCAATGCCAAAAGCCTTAGGATAGCTTTGCAGGCACTCCGAGACAATGAGTTGTATGTGAAGTTTTCTAAGTGTGCGTTTGGCTCAATCCATGGCTTTCTTAGATCATGTGAGTTCTGGAGATGGAATTTGAGTGGATACTCAAAAGATTGAGGTGGTTAGGAATTGGTCATGACCTACCTCACCGACCAATATAAGAAGTTTTCTGGGATTAGCTGGCTATTACCAGAGGTTTATTGAGGGATTTTCTTCTATATCCACATCATTGACCAAATTGACTTAGACGAAGGTCAAGTTTCAATGGTCTGATGAGTTTGAGAAAAGTTTCCAAGAGTTGAAGACGAGGTTAACTACCGAATCGATATTGACCCTGTCAGATGTTACAAATGAGTTTGTGATCTACTTCGATGCCTCGAGGGTAGGATTGGGATGTGTGCCGATACAGAAGGGAAAGGTTGTTGCCAATGCTTCTAGACAACTTAAGGTGCATGAGAAGAACTATCCCACCCATAACTTGGAGTTGGAAGCGGTGGTGTTTTCTCTGAAGTTATGGCGCCAGTATTTATATGGAGCACATGTTGATGTATTCACCGACAACAAGAGCCTGCAATATGTCTTTACCCAGAAAGCACTTAACTTGAGGTAGAGGAAGTGACTTGAGCTGCTCAAAGACTATGACATGAGGATCCTATACCATCAAGGTAAGGCTAACGTGGTTGAGGATGCTCTTAGCAGGTTGTCCATGGGAAGCACCGCCGATGTGGGAGAAGAGAAGAGAGAGTTAGCCAAAGAGGTTCATAGACTAGCTCGACTGAGAGTTCAACTAGATGAGTCAAGTGGAGGAGTTCATGTGCAAAATGGATCGACATCATCTCTAGTATTGGAAGTGAAAGAGAAACAAGATCGAGACCTGGTCTAATTACAGTTAAGGAGGATGTGCATAAGAAGAAAGTGATTGCTTTTGCCAAAAGGGGAGATGGGGTATTGAGATATTGTCATGACCCAAGCCTAGGGCCTAGATGTGACACGACGAATAGGGAACCCGAAGGGACCCCAAACAGAACTCTTAACTTATCATTACACATCATTGGTCGCAGAAGCATTAAAAGACATAAAGATTAAGAATAGGGGCAAAAGGGGACTAAGGGGAAAGCTCAAATAATATCATAATCAAGTGACAAAGAGTCAAAGCTCATATCGTAGATACATAGCATGTCCAACAAACACCTCCACTACTTAGAGAAGAGCGAGGACCAAGACAAAGCAATAGGGATCACCCTTATAGTCAAATAGAACATAAGGAAGAGTGTCTCAATACATAATAGGAGAAACATAGATAAACGTCCCCGAAATGGAGGACTCACCAACTAGCTTGAGTAGTAGTGAACTAGCCATGTGGAGGAGGAGGATGATCAACTAGGGCTCAGGTTCCTACATGGTGATATCATGTAGGCAAGAGTATGCATTAGTACGTTTGAATGTACTAAGTATGTAGGATGCAAATGCAACAAGAGATAGGTATCATAATTGAAATGCATAACAATAACCAATAGGCATAATATAACAATATGGAATGTGTGATCAAAGATTAAGTAAAACATGCTTAAATAACTCATGCTTATATAGGATATCATATGTGTAGAAGAGACCAAGCTAGATTTCCAAAGTACAAATCCCTTGGTAGGTTTATGATGATATCACAAATCACCCTGGTGTGTGAGGTACAAACCCCTTATCTAGGTTAGTGATAATTGCACTTATCACCCTGGTGTGTGACATACAAACCCCTCATCTAGGTCAGTGGCAATCTCACCTACCACCCTGGTGTTTGAGATACTAACCCGTCAACTAGGTTATCCGAGCTCTTAGTCCCCCCGGATTGGGCATGGTCTAATGCAACCCTTTATATAAATTATATCATATGTAAAAGATAATTTCATCATCATATAGGCATTCATATCATATCTCAAACTTTGAACCTTTAATTCCTTAAGAAACCACAATCGGACATTTCATCAAACACTTGGCGGGTGTGTAATGCTAGTATAAAACCATGAAATATAGAGGTGAAATCATGCAGGTAAATCCATTGTAAAACCATCAATCAACACCTTGCAACACTCTCAAGCAATATACATCAAAATCCCTCACCTAATCTCACAATAGATCCAAGATTTATAGCTCAAAACATAACAAAACAGTCACAACTTTGCATAGCTTTAACATGGTTCATAGGCATGTTCATACTAGGTACCCATCTGTAAAATCAACTTTAAATCATGCAAATTGAGTAAAAAGGAGGTCAGGGCACCATAGGTGGAAGGACCCAATGACTAAAACCCACATATCTTAGCTTTGAAGAAGCTCTTGATAAAGATTGAAAATGGAGGCTTCAAGTTTGAAGGAAATCCTTAGATCAGAAGAGGTTTTGAGACTTGAATTTAGGAGTGAAAAGTATGGCTAAGTGTTTGAGTGACTATTGGGGAATGTTTTAGGATGACATAAGGGTGAAATATGTCTAAGTATAGGTAAAAACACATTTGGAAAAACTTAGGCCCAAGACTTAGAAGTCTTAGACCGACTTAAGAAAATGCACTTTTTTATACTGGTGCGTGTTGCGTTAAGAACGCGGATTGCTCACCAGAATTTGCACTTTGAAAATTCATGATTGCTAATCTTTCACTCTTAAATCGGGGTTAGATTCTTTTCCCCCTAATTTTGATCCCTTGAACAAGAAAATGAAGTCGGATATTTGATATCGTGCATGAATTTTGAGATACATAGAAATTATGATTTCAGGCACTTCAGAGGCACATTTTCGGGCACCTTTTGGGCTCGTTTCAATGTCTCCCCTTGAGAACATTCATCCTCGAATGTAAAAAAGACATGCAAGACAAGAGTGATGATAAACAAATCAGCCCCAACAAGAATGCAACATACATTTAAAACACCACTTTCAAAATCTCAACTTTAGTGTAACATCATCATCTATTTGCCAACTTAAATATGAATGCATGTGAATGACATAGGGGCTAAACTATAAGACTTGAAATCACATAGGGGACTTAGAATTAGTATCTTAGGGTTGAGTAAAGTGGAAAAGATAAGGATACCACTTTTGAATCTTTGCTTCGGCCTCCCATACAACACTTTCGACTTGTTCGTTCCTCCAAAGGACCTTAACGGACGCCACCTCCTTGTTCCTCAATCTCTTCACTTGCCTATCCAAATTCTAAACCTGAACCTCCTCAGAAGTCAAATTATCCTCAATAACCCCCACAACATCAAGAGGCACAATAGCATTAGGATCACCCATACATTTCCTCAACATAGAGATATGAAACACCGGATGAACCAATTCCATCTCACTAGGCAGCCTCAACTCGTAAACTACCTTACCAAACCTTCTTATGACCTCATAAGGACCAATATACCTTGGGCTCAACTTGCCCTTCTTACCAAAACAGACCACACCCTTCATGGGTGACACCTTTAAATAAACCCAATCACAAACTTAGAATTCAAGATCCCTTCTCCTCGCATCATTATAGGACTTTTGGTGACTTTGGGCCGCCTTTAACCTTTCTCTAATCATCCTAACATTCTCAAGAGCCTCCATAACCAGATCTGGTCCCAAGAAAGTAACTCACCAACCTCAAACCACCCAACTGGTGATCTACAATGTCTATCATAAAGAGCCTCAAGTGGTCCCATACTGATTCTAGAATGATAGCTATTATTGTAGGCGAACTCGATCAATGGAAGATGATCATCCTAACTACCTTTAAGTTCCAATAGACGCGCTCTAAGAATATCCTTAATGGTTTGGATGGTCCTCTCGGCTTGGCCATCCGTTTGAGGGTGGAAGGTCGTGGAAAGTTTAACTCTAGTACCAAGACCCCTTTGGAAAGATCTCCAAAAATGTGAAGTGAATTGTGCCCCACGATCTGATCTGAGGGACAAAGGAACTCTATGCAACCTTACCAAGTCATGAATATACAACCTTGCATAATATTCAACCCCAAATATGGTCTTAACCAATAGAAAGTGAGCCAATTTTTTCATCCTATCAATCACAACCCAAATGGAATCAAAACCCTTTCTAGTTATGGGCAAGCCAACCACAAAATCCATATATCTCCTCCCACTTCCAAGTAGGAACCTCAATGTCTTGGGTTAGGCCACCTGGCCTTTGATGTTCATCTTTGACTTGTTGACAACTATGGCAACCGGACACAAATTTGGCAATGTGCCTGTTCATGCCTTCCCACCAATACACATCCCTCAAGTCTCTATAATTTTGGTGGAACCGGGGTGGATAGAATAAGAAGAATTATAGGCCTCATCAAGGATTTTCTCCCTCAAATCATCAACATAAGGCACACACAACCTACCATGGTATTTAAGGGCACCATCTCCCCCTTGGGAAAAAACCTCTACTTTGCCCTCTTTCACCAAGGCCTTCAATTCAAGCAAGGAGGAGTCAAAATCATGTTTTGCTAGCACCGCATCAAACAATGAAGATTTAGACCCATCAACAACAATGATACCATCATCACCAACCTCTTCCAACCTAGCCCCCAATCTTGCCAATTGGTGCACCTCCCTAGCCATTTCCTTATCACCATCATCAACATGAGCTAGGCTACCCATAGACACCCTACTCAAAGCACCCGCCACAACATTTGCCTTACCGGATGATAATGCACACTCATATCATAGTCTTTAAGAAGTTCTAACCATCTTCTTTGCCTCAAGTTGAGATCTTTTTGAGTGAAAACATATTAGAGGCTTTTATGATTTGTGAACACATCAACATGCACCCCATACAAATAATGACGCCAAATCTTTAATGCAAACACCACGGCGGCCAATTCAAGATCATGGATAGGGTAGTTCCTCTCATGCACTTTGAGTTTTCTAGAAGCATAGGCTATCACATTACCATTTTGCATTAGAGCACAACCTAACCAAACTCTAGAAGAATCACAATACACAACAAATCCCTCCAGCCCATCTAGTAGTGACAATATAGGGGCGAACACAAGCTTATCTTTCAATGTTTGGAAGCTCCTCTCACACTCATCGGTCCACACAAACTTAACCTTCTTTTGAGTCAATTTTGTCATAGGGGAAGCAATGGAGGAGAACCCATTCACAAAACTTCTATAGTAACCCGCAAGGCCCAAGAAACTCCTAATATCCTACGGGGTCAATGGTCTAAGACAATTTCTAATCACATCGGTCTTTTTAGGATCTACCTTAATACCATTTACTGACACCACATGACCCAAGAATGCAACCTCCTTCAACCAAAATTCACACTTTTCATATTTGGCAAACAATATCTCCTCCCTCAATCTTTGCAACACAACCCTCAAATGACCCACAGGCTCTTCCCTACTATGTGAATAAATGAAAATATCATCAACGAAGACCACAACAAAGGAATCAAGGTAAGGTTTGAAGACCCTAGATCCATGAAGATGGACAGTGCATTGGTCAACCCAAAAGACATCACCACAAATTCATAATGCCCATATCTAGTTCGGAAGACCATCTTCGAAATATTGCACTCCCTCACCCTCACTTGATGATACTCGGACTGAGGATCAATCTTAGAGAAAAAAATTAGCCCCTTGCAATTGGTCAAACAAATCATCAATTCTTGGAAGATGATATCTATTCTTTATAGTGACCCTATTGAGTTATCGGTAGTCAATGCACATTCTAAGTGACTAGTCATTCTTCTTTACAAACAACACCAGTGCACTCCAAGGTGATTGGCTAGGCCTTATAAATCCCTTCTCCAATAAATCTTTCAATTGTTACTTTAACTCCTTCAACTCCGCTGGGGCCATACGGTAAGGGGGAATTGAAATGGGTTGAGTATCAGGAAGGAGATCTGTCTATGCCAAAATCTATCTCCCTTTCGGGAGGGACACCGGGAAGGTCATTTGGGAAGACATCAAGGAACTCATTTACAACTGGAACCAACTCTACGGCAAGGACTTTAGACTCGACATCCCTAGCCCTCACAAGATGGTAAAAACACCCCTGAGATCAACTTACGGGCTTTAATGCAAGCGATGAACCTACCCTTGACCACCACATCTTGACTTTCCCACTCAAGGACGGGTTCATTTGGAAATTGGAGTTTGACACTATGGGTTCTACAATCAATAGAAGCATAGTAGGTATGCAACCAATCCATCCCAAGAATGATAGCAAAATCATCCATGTCTAGTTTAACAAGATCACAAGGAAATAACTTATGCGAAATGCAAACAGGACAACTTCTATAAACTTTCCTAGCAACAATAGAGACACCAATAGGAGTAGACACTTCATATGACTCATACAACAACTGGGAGTTGACATGGAACTTTTGGGCAAAAAAAGGGTAACAAAAGAAAGAGTGGCACCCGGATCAATCAATGCATACACATCAAAATCAAACATTTTCAACATACAGTAACAACGTCGGGAACCTTACCAACACCTTGCCTCCCATTTATAGCATAAAATTGATTGGGCCTTGGGGAATCACCTTGAGGAACACCTCTACCCAATGGAACTGCATTTGCACCCCGTCCTTTGCCACGATTTCTTGGACAATCTATCTTCTTGTGACCAAGCTCCCCACATTCATAACATGCATTAGAACCCTTCAAACATAGGCCACTATGACCCCCTCCATATTTAGGACACACATCATTAGGAGCTACACCACCAATACCTTGAGGCCTAGGGAAGTCATTGGCAAACTGCCTATTAATAGCACGAGAAGACCCTTGGCCTTGACGGAACCGGCCACCCCTTTGGAACTAACCCTCAAAACGAGCCCTCTTAGCCTCATGGCCCGTTCTATTCCTCAACTTTTTTCCCTCCATTTGTTCGGTGTTGCTTTCCTCACACATACAAGTGTACACGGTCTCACAAGTAATACAATGGCCCTAAGTAAGGAGCCGGGCTGTCAAACCCAAGGGATTTGAATGTAATTTGTACTTTCTCTCGATTATCACGTTTATGGTGTTTTTGTTGTAAAAGAGTTGTTAATTTATGGAAAATAAGTTGTAAAAGAAATAACTTCTAATATGCTAATATAACTTTCACGCAAGATATCAATTAAGATGCAACTCCAGGGTTGTAACCGTTATGACTCTGTCTAGTCTTAACAATATCTCTCTAGGTTTGGTTTCCTAATTATTGGTTCACGGGACTTAATATACCTGAACAGGGTTGCACGCCTTTGCCGACCTGCTGTTATTGACTGCCTAACTATATCGTTGAGCTCGGATAGACAGAACAATAAATATGCATTACAACTATCTTCCCGTATATGAACCAAGCAAGGTGTAAGGGTAGTTGTCACAGGTCTCCCTTATATGAATCAACCTAATTTCCTAGTGTTGAACAAGGTCCCTATGCTATTGTGTTCAATCCACTCCAATATCTCGCGATTCCAGAGTGAAGAAAAACTTGCTCCCCAGTTGGCAAGACTTTGAAGTACAAAGATAAATAACAAAGGAATAATCAAAAGAAACCATTCATAGATGTTAAGAGTTAAAAACTAGACATAGGCTATGGCTACAACCCCAGAATATGGAGGCTTAGCCACTCATGAACGTGGAATACATCTTGAATGAAGAGGAAAACATCAAAAACCAAAATCTAAGGATTAAACTAACGAAACTCTTGGTGGAAAATAGTTCTCCGCCGCCTCTAAAGTGTTTCTTTAGTCAAAACCAATGTTAAAACCTAAAGTGTAAGATAAAGAAATAATAAAGATCCCTTTTTCGACTTTTTCACGTCAGGTCCTCAGGTCCATGACGCATACCCCTTATTTTCCTGTGTTCTGGCTTAATTTGCTGACTAGATAATTCTACACACTTTTGAAAAGCTCCTTGCGTTTTTCGCCTTTTTTTTGCATTTTACATCTTCCACAACCTTGTCCCAGGTTTTCCCCATTGATTCTTGGTCTTTTGGTTGCTTCTACTGATCTTCATACTCTAAATTCTGGGCTATGCTCTTCCATCGATTTCGGCTTTAACCCTGAACTTCACAATTGAAGCAAAATCCTATAGACACACAACCAACAGGCGCACTTGGCCCTACATCAGCAAAATAAGAGAAAAAGATACATAGACACCTAGAATCTATTAATTTGTCCTCCGATTCACTCTAATTATGGGCATTATTGGCTAATTAGGCGTATAAATATGCCTAAGATCACCAACCAACACTTAGAGTTTTATCCGTCCTTGGGCAAAATGCTACACCTGCATGAGACTCCCTACGATAGTATGTGCAACCACAAAATGACATCGAAATCTATGAACCATAGTGAACAACTTTCAGTTCTTTGCACGGAAATTACTTGCTGCAAGCACTCATGTGTACATGCAGACTCATACAGAATCTTTAATGTTTATCTAGTTCCTAACCCTGAATGATTATGTGCCATCACCAAGAAGAATTACCCATGCACACCACTACGAATCTAGTCAGAAGATCAAGAATGGGTAGACCAACAACTCTTACTCTCCATAAAGATGTCTCAAATTGCTTCATGATTCCATAAGCTTGCCCTTAATATAAACGTAGACCTAGTTGGAATTTTTCTTAGAGGATTATTTAGGTTTTTGATGGGCTGTAATGTAGGCTGTAGGTAGGTGGGATGCATTTATGGATATGGCTAACACGGTTCAATTCCCACGCGCTTGTAGCACACCCTTCACCTCTTCTCATGCACCTTTTTACTCACAACCCTTCATTACCCTTCTTGAATTAAAGTTATGAGTACTCCTATTTGTTTAATTTGACCACCAAATAAACTCCTTATAAACACGTGGACACCCTAAACAAACAATGACTAAGAAAAGGGAACATTAAGAACTTTTTTTAGTCCAGTATCCATTCGCGATGGATCCACGACGCGGAGGCATTGCGAACCAGCACGATATAACTGGGACATTTTGGGCCCAAAACAGTGTGCATCCACGGTTACCCCTATTGTTTTGGGATACTCTTTTCAACTAAACTACTATAACTTTTTTCTTGACATTCACTTATTTCACATACTCTCGGGTGTCCACTTCAGTTCCCTCTTTTCTTATTCACTGTGCTCAAGTGCTAGGGAATTATGATCAAAATCAGGTAATTCACTAAGAAAAGGGGATGAGCTTGAAAGTGGTTAGTCAAAGAATAGGCTAAGGATCAACAAGGCTAACTAGGATTCTTTCCATCTATCAACAAAATGCCTAGATCCTTTCCTCTATTTTCGATTCCTCATAAGTCTACTCTACATACCGGGCAAGTTCTCGAACGCATCACAACCAACACTCTTAATTGGCTCACTCACTCATGGCATATCTTTATCACAAGGCTATTACTAGAGTTCCTATTGAGGTATTCACATGAATACGTTATTAAGCATGCATACAATCGTGATTCACAAAACTCATGTATTGTTTCATTGCATCGCGCATACTTAGTACATCCAAACTTACTAACGCATACTATATGCCTACATGATATTACCATGTAGGGACTGGGGCACCTTTTGATCATCCTCTACGTGGCTAGTCGATATTTCGGAGATAAGCTTTGGTGAGTCCTCAAGTCTGAGGACACTATCTACATTATTCTTGCTATTTTGAGACTTCTTTATGTTGAACACTTGTTATTATGAGGGTGAGCCAGAAGAGTGTCTTGGCCTCCGCTCCTTACAATGTTAGAGGTGTTATTGGATATTATGATGTATTTATTCCAGATCTTGACTCTTTGTGATTTTATGAATACCAAGATTTCTGTTAATCCCGCTTTCCTTTTTATTATATCTCTTGTTCATTATTTACTTTGCTTCGGACCAAGGATGTGTGATTGATATGCAATAAGGCTTTCTTAGGTCCCTTCAGGTTTCCGTTCATTGTGTCACGTCTAGGCCTAGGCTTGGGTCATCATAAATATGGTATCAAAGCACTAGGTTGTTAATGGTCCTCGAAATCTAACACGCCACGTCGATTAGAGTCTTATTCATGGTTGTGAAGCACGCCATAACTATGAATGGGAGGCTATGAGGCATTTTAGGAAAATTTTCATTTCTTCATGGTCTATATCGTGCTTTAAATGTAAATGTAAGGATTTTCCCCTAATGAATGCTCTTTGCTCTTCTAGATCATGCCGATTCCAAGAGGGAGACCAAGGACAACCCACACACCCGAGAAGCAACCGACCCCTCTTGCTCCTCTTGCTCCTCGGGGGGGAGGGGTAGTCTAAGATGAGTTCCGAGATACTATTACAATATTGGCTCATGCTATGACCAACCAAATTAACCAAGGAGTCCAAGCCCCTCATGCTCCCACTCCGGCATCTAAGGTGAGGGATTTTACAAGAATGAACCCACCGGAGTTCCATGGGTCCAAGATGGATGAGGATCCCCAAGAGTTCATAGACAAGGTGTACAAGGTTTATCCATTATGGGGCTCAATTCGGAGGAGAAGACAAAGTTGGCGGCCTGCCAACTCAAAGGGGTGGCTCAAATTTGGTTTACACAATGGAAGTTGGAGAAGGGGAATGATAATGCTATTCCTTGGGAAGAGCTCAAAGCCGCATCCTCAATCATTACTTTGCTATAGCGCTAAGGGAGGCTAAGATGATAGAGTTTATGAACCATAAGTAAGGTGCCATAAGAGTGAGGCAGTATACCCTCAAGTTCAACAAGCTATCAAGTTATTCTCCACAATTAGTTTCCGACTTTGTCAATAAGGAGTGTCGTACCTCCATGTTAGTGGGTGATATGGGTTTGTCCTATCTCATGACATATGCCGAACTAGTAGAAGGGGAAAAGACTTAGGAAAAAAAGAAGTGGTGAGTCCAAGAGGGCTCATTTTGAAGGTGTCTTCCAAGGACTAAGGGTGGTCGGTTTCCTCAAGGCCATAAGTTCCAAGGACAAAGGTCTTCCAATGCTCCTAATAAGAGATTTGCTAATGATAATCCGAGATTCTAAGGTGTTGCTGGTGGAGTTGCTAATCCTAAGTGCCAAAGATGTGGTAGAAACCATAATGGCCCATGTTTGAGAAACTCTAATGCTTGTTATGGTTGTGGTGAAGTGGGACATAAGGTTATTGATTGTCCTCATGCTCCAAAAAAAGTTAGAGATAGTCGTCCATAAGGCCAACGTATCCAAGGGCAAAGGGAGGCCAACAGGGGGGTGCCCCAAGGAAAAATAGATTTTATACTCTTCAAGGAAGACAAGGGCTGGATGAGGTGCCCGATGTCATCACTAGTATGTTATAGGTTTTTTATGTTGATGTATATGCATTGATAGATTCGGGTGCCACTATTTCTTTTATTACTCCTTTTGTTGCCAAAAAGCTTCATGTTAGTCCTGAGTTGTTGTGTGAACTTTATGAAGTGTCTACCCCCATAGGTGAGTCTGTTGTTGCTAGAAGAGTCTATAGAAATTGTTTCGTGTTTATATTGCATAAAGTCTTGCCTTGTGATTTTGTTGAATTAGATATGGTGGATTTTAATGTTATTCTTGGGATGGATTGGCTCCATGCATATTATGTTTCTATTTTAATAGTAGAACCCATAAGGTTAAATTATAATTCCCTAACAAGCGTGTCCTTGAGTGGGAAAGTCATGATGTGATGATTAAGGGTAGATTCATTTCTTATCTTAAAGCCTAATGATTGATCTCTAAGGGATGACTCTATCATCTTTTGAAGGTTAAGGATGTTGAGTCCAAAGTCCTTCCTATTGAGTCGATTCTGGTGGTTAATGGGTTTCTTGATGTCTTTCCCGATGAGCTTCCTGGTGTTCCTCCCAAAAGGGAAATAGACTTTGGTATAAACCTCCTTCCCGATACTCAACCCATTTTTATTCCCCTTACCACATGGCCACGACGGAATTGAAGGAGTTAAAGGAGCAATTGAGGGATTTGTTGGAATAGGGTTTGATAAGACCTAGTAAGTCACCTTGGGGTGCACCGGTGTTGTTTGTGATGAAAAAGGATGGTTCTCTTCGAATGTGCATTGATTACGGCAACTTAGTAGGGTTACCATAAAAAACAAACACACTCTACCAAGGATTGATGACGTTTAACTTCAAGGGGCTAGTCACTTTTCTAAGATTGATCTTCAGTCCGAAGCACTTTCGACTTGTTGGTTCCTCCAAAGGACCTTAACGGAAGCCACATCTTTGTTCCTCAATCTCTTCACTTGTC
>JAPFFP010024181.1:0-16202 GCA_026153255.1 Solanum medicagineum
TGGTAAGGTCTGCGTACATTCTACCCTCCCCAGACCCCACTTGTGGGATTTTACTGGGTATGTTGTTGTTGTTGTACAATTTTCAAATAATTGAAATTTGTAGAGCTTAGTACCACGTTTATTTGCATATTAAATTAACATTACCAAGAAAAAATCTTGGAGAATATTCTAGAAGGGAGCTTAAAGCTCGAATTGTGCTTGTAATACAAATTTATTCAAGATTTTGTGCTTATAATATCCGACTAATTGGAATATTAGTTTTTACTTAGAAAAAAATATACATGTAAAATGAAGAATTTTAATTATATTAGTGTCAATCATTTCCCCCCTCAAAAACTTGTTTATTTTTTACTTGCTAGTACATAAGAATAAGTATTATTCCATAAAGATGAAGTTTGGTAAGTAGGCAACTAAATCTCTCTTCAGATGCTTTGCATGTGTATTTTGAAATATTTTATGCAATTTTTCTGTTGGTGATTCCTAATTATTTGTAGCATCATTATGACACCATCCTATTAACTAGGGCATGTTTCTTTATTAATTATCCTTCACGTAACATTAAAAAAAGAATAAGCAAACCATGATCTTGATGCTTCTTTGACAACTATTATGGTGATAAAAAAAACGTGGTAATCCTGTGGGGGGAGGAGAGTATAAATCGGAGGAAAAATAAAGATTATTCTTGATATTTTTAAAGTTTTGATGCACGCGCATTGCATGAGAATAAGAAATTATGTAGTGCATTATATTTAAAAATAAAGTTGATATTGTTGAACTATAAAATATTATTATTCTGACTGATTTTGGGTTTCTTTCCCATTTTCTATATTTTGAGCTTTGGAAACTTTTATGTGGCGATTCTAAGGTAATTTTTCAAAATTAATTTATTGGGTAAATGATTTTAACTTAGAATCTTCATTTTTCATGGATTATTTCCTGATTCGAACATTTAAGTTTTGATTTTGAACTTCAAATTTTTTGGCTTTTTTCATGAAAATGAATTTTTGATAAATTGAGGATTATGAGTTGAATTCAACTCTATTTTCAAAATGGTTTTGAATGTTGATTTTCAAATATTTGCATAAAATATTTATGTATTGATTTTCAAATTTACCCCTACTTTCTAGGGAATGAATTTTTTAATCATTTCAAATTTGATCTTCAATTTCATGAATTGAGCATCGTTGTTCTTGGGTTCTTATAATGAATCTATATTTGATTAGACTTTATTAAATTGGAGATCCAACAAAAGGATAAAACTCATATTTCGAGGTAATTGCTTGATGAATTTGAGAAAAGTGAATTTCTAAACCTTTGTTGAGGATGTAGAACTTTGTATTTCCTTCTATGGATGTTGGGGAGTAATGTGAAGTTGGCCATATGTGAATTATTCAATGAAATGATATCACAAGATGAGATGGGGTAATAAAATGACAACATGATTATGTGTATCTATGTGAAACTTGAATCGAAAGACTTGGTTGATGATGTTGATCATGTTTTGAGAGGTTCACCATGATTGCTTAATTTGAGCCATTTATTATTGTGGACTTCATAGCGTACTCATGCATTACATGTATATGCCTATATATATTGATTTTAAAAACTGAATTAGATCCACAATTACTTGATATCAATGAAAAATGATTCCAGGGATATTTAATAATGCCGATGGGAAATGTTTCTAATGAGATATAATAATATCGATGAAAAATAATTTCAGTGAGATACAATAAAATCAATGTGAAATGGTTCTAATGAGATATAATAATATCGATAAAAATAATGAAAATGAGATATAATAATATCGATAAAAAAACTCTGTAAAAGGGTCCTAAATAGTTTTATGAACTTGTGTCCTCAAATGGAACATAATTTGGGCTCGAGATCAACCAATTCAGTTCATGCAAGAAAATTCACATTTAAGCTAAGAAAACCAACAAAGGCATTGTCACGCCCCGAGAGAGTACCCTTGACGTGACCGACACTCAGAGTCTATTGCTAGTCCCCAAGTGAACCATTCGGTCTCAAGACAGTCATTCAATCATTTGATTCAACAGAAGATATTAGAATAAGGAAAATAAGATAGTGGGCAACTCAGTTTACTTCTAACTCAAATGAGTAAGGGCCATAGGCTAACAAGATCAGTCTTAACATCTAAGACATAATAGTAAATTTAAGAAAACTAAATTCAAGAAAGAAAGAAAGACCTCAACATCAAGTGATCATCTTCTAGTCTATGAAGTCTCTACCTCTACAGGCTAGAATTATACCATGACAAGTCATGACTACCACAAACTCAAAGTGAAACTAACTCTAAACATAGAAATATAAAATGGCATCCTCCTAATTCAGGGGAGGACTCACTAATCAGCAGCAGAGAGAACAAACCTTCAAAGAAGCGCCTGTTGAGGTTCTCGAGTACCTTCTCTACATCATGTAAAGATACAAGCCCAAATGGACGTCAATACGTGGAACGTACGAGCATGTAAAATGACTGAATAAAACAAATACAGACAAAAATAATATAGAATAACATCAACTCATAAGATACTCAATCAGGATGTCAAGTGTCTATCTAAGGAAAGAATAAAGAGTAGACAATTGACTCATCAATACCAATCTAAACTCATACCATCAACTCAACTCAGAGTACTATCAGTGAGGGACCTATATGGGAGTTTCTCTAACTGAAAATCATCATCTATGAGCTAGTAATGATACAACAAAGTTATGTCATTGCCACATCCATCTAGTACCTTGTCGGGGTAAAGAACTTCACATCAGTGGATCCAAATAAAGAACCCTAATGCCTCCTTTGGGCCTAAGGAAACATCCAATTTTACGGTTCAATCCTCTCCTATGCTGGCCATGTAGTTATTGAGTTCGAGTTGTTATTTACGCCTACTCAATTCGGTACTTAATACTCCTTCCAGGACTCAACATGCTCATAAGACATCAATCATCTAGATTACTTGTCTAACTAGTCTCATTGGATATTGTTAACTCAATTCATTATATCAACCATCAACTCTTGGGTTAGGATCATTATCCTAGGATTAATTTCATGATCGTTAAGACTCCAAGAACATCAAGTTACATCAATATCATCATCTGCACTCTCATATTGAAATTACAATCACAGTCACATGCATATTTATACCATCAAAAAGCTCTAGACTCATCTCCTAAATTCATTCTTGCAATCTTTGAAAGTAACATGTAGGGTTTTCTGAAATAACTCATGAAAAGTATTTAAACAATAAATCAAATATATGATGATCATCAACATATGAAAAATACATAGAGTATATATAATTTACAAGAAAACATTCATGGAAACATGCCAAAAGGTAAACACTTACACAATCTCTTTATAACCATAAATATGGGCACATGGAAGAATGTTCCAATGTTTTAGTTTAGCCTTACATACCTAGAATGAAGAATGACACTAATCTCCTCAACGATTTGACTCCAACCTCGGGAACCCTAGCTTCTTTCTCTTGTACTCTCAAGAACTCTAACTTATGTTTAGCGTAAAAGGACTTAGAATGGGTTTAGAAACTCCTTTTAGACAAAAGAAAGACCTATTTTAATCATATTTTGAGTTTAGGAGGGGTTGGAAAAAGTCTATAATGCCCCTTATGAAAAACTGAGGCATGCTCATTTTTCGATGTTTTTTGCTGAAAATTCTCCAAATGAGTTTTTTAATCTCGTAGAAAATTTTTGGGCAAAATCTAAGTGTTGGTCCATGTCAGGTGCACGTCGCACACCTGTCTCGCACCTTCACTGGAATTTGTTTTTGCATCAAAAAATTATCTTTTGATCCGGTTACTCTAAAAATCAACTGAGACCACTACCCCACTTAATTTTTCATGCTGATTGCAAATCTGGCCTTGGATTTGCCTTCAGAGCATGAGAAGACGTGCTATATGCATATCTCTCATCTAGGGTATTTTGATAATTTTATAGGGCATTACATCATCTCCCTCTTGGAATCATTCATCCTCAAATGATGAGTAAAGGTAGATATCAAGGCACGCATATACTCAAGGCTCCTCTCAGTAACTCAAACTATCGACTCCTTATCAACCTCAACAAACTCTACTCAGACTCAGGAATAGACACAACAACTCAAGAATAGGTAAATCAATTTAAGTTAAGGGTAAGAACATTGCCTTCAACATTCTCATCATCAAGAACGAATAGATGCAGGTATTTGGCTCTCATATCTTCCTTAGCTTCCCATGTGGCTTCCTCAATAAATTAATTCCTTCATAGGACTTTGACAGAGGCTATCTCTTTGGTCTTTAACTTGCGAACCTGACAATCAAGACTTTAGATCGGAATCTCCTTGTAGGACAAACTATCCTTTACTCCAATACTCTCAACGGGGATCACCAAGGCTAGATCTCCCAGGTACTTCTTTAATATCAAAATATGGAATACTAGATGAATTGCATCTAACTCGAAAGGCAACACTAACTCATGAGAAACCTGTCCAATGCTCTTCACAGTCTGATAGGGACCAATATAGCGAGGATGCAATTTCCCCTTCTTCCCAAACCTCAGGACACCCTTCATGGGTGACACTTTCAAATACACCCAATCATTCTCTTCAAACTCTAGATCTCTTCTTCTCACATCAGTGTAGTCTTTTGGCAGCTTTGTGTAGCCTTCAACCTCTCTCTGATAACCTTTACCTTTTCTATAGACTGATGAACAAGGTCAGGCCCAATCAATTAAGCTTCACCAACTTTGAACCACCCAATTGGTGATCTACATCTTCTACCATACAAAGCCTCATAGGGAACCATCTGGATGCTTGCATGATAACTATTGTTATATGCAAATCTGACCAATGGTAAGTGGTCATCCCAATTTCCTTTGAAGTCGAGGACACAAGCCCTTAACATATCCTCCAAAGTATGAATGACATGCTTTGCTTGACCATCTATCTGAGGGTGAAAGGTTGTATGCAGATTTATTTTAGTACCCAATCCCTTCTGAAAAGATCTCCAAAATTGGGAGGTGAATTGAGCTCCTCTGTACGAGATGATGGACAAGGGAACTCCATGCAACCTCATAATCTCATGGATGTACAGCTTGGCATACTCCTCAGCAATGTTAGTTATCTTAACCGCTAGGAAGTGAGCCAATTTGGTCATCTTATCCACAAATCATTCATATCAAAACATGCTGCTTTTAGGATCTTGGTAGACCGATAATGAAGTCAATATTGATCATCTCTCATTTTCATTCATGATCTCAAAGTTCTGAGCCAATCCACATGATCTTTTGATGCTCAACCTTGACCTGTTAACAATTTGGACACTTAGAAACAAACTCAGCAATATCCCTCTTCATCCCATTCCACCAATGGACTTCTTTCAAGTCATGGTACATTTTGGTGGAGCCAGGATGAATGGAATATCTAGAGCTACGTGCTTCATTCTATCTCGTACACCATTAACATTTGGAATGAACAACCTACTGTGGTATCTCAACATTCTATCTCCCCCTTTGGAGAAGACTATCACCTGTTGTTTGTGGACAACCTCTTTCAATTAAAGTAGGACAGGATATTGGTCTTGCTTTTCCTTCACCTCTATCAGTAAAGATAACGCAGACCCATTCTGAACATTAACTCCGCCTTCATCATTCTCTTCAAGTTGTACTCCCAATTGGGCCAATCCATGCACTTCCTTAGCCAACTCCTTCCTTCCTTCCTCCACATGGGCAGTGCTACCCATAGATAACTTGCTAAGAGTATCAACGACAATGTTAGCCTTACCTGGGTGGTAGAGAATGCTCATTCCCTAATCTATGAGCAACTCCAACCATCTCCTATGTCGCATGTTGAGGTCTTTCTGACTGAAGACATACTGAAGGCGCTTGTGGTCAATGAAAACATCCACATGCACCCCATAAAATTAGTGGCGTTAGATCTTAAGTGAAAACACCACTGCTGCTAACTCGAGATCATGGGTTGGATAGTTCTTCTTATTCACCTTAAGTTATCTGGAGGCATAGGTTATCACTTTCGCTCTCTGCATCAGTACACAACTCAATCAAACTCTAAATGAATCACAATATATCACAAAGGCTTCCGTCCCATCAAGCAAGGTTAAAACTGGGGCAGTAGTCAGTCTAGTTTTCAACTCTTGGAAACTCTTCTCACATTTATCAGAACACTAAAATTTGACCTTCTTCTGTGTCAATTTTATAAATGGTGTGGATAGGGAAAAAAACTCGTCAACAAATCTATGGTAATAGCCTACCAACACCAAGAAACTTCTTATGTTAGTCGGAGAGGTCGGTGTGGACCAGTTCTTAACCGCTTCAATATTTTGGGCATCTACTCGAATACCATCACCCGAAATAATATGGCCTAGGAAAGCCACTGATTTAAGCCAAAATTCACACTTTGAGAACTTTGCGTACAACTCATGGTCTTTGAGAGTCTGCAAAACTATTCTAAGAGGATTGGCATACTCCTCTTCATCTTTAGTATATACCAGGATATCGTCAATAAACAATCACGAACAAATCAAGATACCATCTTAATACTCTTTTTATCAAATCCATAAAGGCTGCAGGTGCATTAATCAACCCAAAGAACATGACCAGGAACTTAAAATGGCCATATCTAGTTGTAAAAGCTGTCTTGGGGATGTCACATTCCCTCATTTTCAACTAGTGGTAGCCAGATTTGAGATTATATTTGAGAAGCAAGAGGCATCCTGAAGTTGGTCAAACATATCATCTATCCTAGGGAGAGGATATTTATTCTTTATCATGACCTTGTTCAGCTTCCTTTAATTAATGCACATTCTGAGACACCTATCTTTCTTTTGCATAAATAGGACAGGAGCACCCCAAGGAGAAACACTTGGCCTGATGAAGCCCTTCTCTAACAAGTCCCTCAATTGCTCTTTCAACTATTTCAATTCAGCAGGGGTCATCTTATAAGGTGGAATTGAGATAGCTGGGTATCGTGAAGAATATTGATCCCAAAGTCAATCTCTCTATTATGAGGGACTCCATGCAGATCCTCAGAAAACACTTCAGGAAACTTATTTACAATCGTGACTGACGCTAGAGTAGGAGGCTCAACATCATTAGACTTAACTCACACAAAATGGTAGATACACCATTTAGAGATAATCTTTCTGACTCTACGGTAGGAAATAAACTTGCCCTTTGGTGCAACAAAACTCCCCTTCACTCGAAGACCGATTCATGTAGAAATAGGAACTTAACAATTCAGGTCCTACAAATAATGGAGAAGCCAATCCATGCCATGAATCATATCAAAGTCAACCATCTCCAACTCTATTAAGTCAGCCAAGGTATCCCTATAATAGATGGATACTACATAATCCCTATAGACCCTCTCAACTAGGATAGTCTCACTAGTAGGAGTGGAAACAGTAAAGGTTTCAAGCAAACACTTTAGAAGAATCCCAAATCTATCAACCACAAAGGGAGTCATAAAAGATAAAGTGGCAGCCGGATCAAGTAATGCATAACAATCAAAAGTAAAGACTCGAAGCATACCCGTGACAACATCTAGTTCAACTTTCTGATCCTGCCAATTACCCATTGCATAGAGATGGTTTGTTCTGCATCCTGTACCCAAAATGGTACCCCTCTGATAACTTCCAACTGGGGTACTACAGAGGACTGTTCTTTGTTACTTCTGTCACCCCGTCTTCTCATAGGACACTCATTTTGGAAGTGACCACTCTGTCCACATTTATAATAAGCATTTGTGCTCTCATGAAACTCACCTAGGTGGAGTTTTCCACACTTGCCATAGGGTGGTTTTCCCCTAGAACCTTGAGTCACACTAGCTTGGGATTGAGAACCCTGAACCCTGAAACTCTAATGACCATAAGATTTCTTATCATACTTCTTATGTTGGACGGACACAGTCACTGAAGAGGGTGCATAAACTTCTAGAAGTAGGATGTATCTCCCTTATTCTGCTTATGCTGGCTAGGCTCATGCCCTACTGATTTGGCTTTCTTACTCAAATGCTCTTTTCTATCTTTCTTAATATCCTCCTCAGTTTGCTGGGCATAGACCATAATTCTGGAGATATCCATACCTGAGATCAGCAATGCTTCTTTGCACTCCCTCTTCATATGTTTGCCCAATCCAAACACGAATTTCCTTATCCTCGCTCTCATATCTTGGACATCTCTGGGGCATATCTGGACAGCTGAATGAACATGAGGTTGTACTCTTTGATAGTCAACCCCTCTTGCTTTAGGTTCACAACCTCTTCAACCTTTGCCTCCCTCAACTCTTAGGGAAGAAGTGATCGAGAAAAGCACTCTCAAACTCATTCTACTCAGCAGGATCAGAACCCTCACCTCGACTATCTTCCCATTGATTATACCAAACATTTGCCACATCTTAAGCTAATAGGAGGCAAGTTCAACTCCTTTAATCTCAGTCGCATACATAACCCTTAAGGCCTTCAACATCTCATCGATGAAGTTTTGTGGGTCTTCCTCAACCTTTGACCCTATGTAGATTGGTGGGTTTATCCTCAAGAAATCTCTAAGCTTGGTTGTAGTAGTAGGCTCTTGGGAGCTAGAGCTAGAGGCCTGTGGACCTTGGCTACTATTCTGGGAGGCCACTTACTGCGTGAGCATAGTGATGGCTCCCCTGAAGTCTGCCTCTGAGGTAGGGCCGGCTGAGCAGGAGGCGCCTATGGAACCCCATCAGTTCTGGTAGGTCGACCCCGTCCTCTCGTCCTTGTCTGAGTAGGGACCTCTGGCGGGGGATTCTCAGTGTTAGAGGCTGAGGCATCTCATTGGACGGCAGTACACTTAGGAGGTATGATCTGCAAACACGTAACATACGAATCAGATGGATATTTTTAATAGAGTTAAACTCTATCTCACGAACTCAGAATACAAAAGAAGTGTAATCATTCCTAATGTCCTATAGCCTCCTGCTAATGAAGTGTAGTGTACAACACATACATAAATAAGACTCTACTAGACATAGCTTCATAGACTCCCTATAACATTTGAACTCTGTGCTCTGATACCAAGTTTTTGACGTCCGGAAGGGTACCCTAGACGTGGCCGGCACTCAAAGACTATTTCTAGTCTCCAAGCGAAGCACTCGATCTCAAAAGAGTCATTCAATCATCTAATTCAGCAAAAGATATTAGAATAAGGAAAACAAGATAGTGGGCAGGTCATTTTACTTCTAACTCAATGAATACGGGTCATAGGCTGACAAGATTAGTTCAATATCTAAAACATAATAGTAGATTTAAGAAAACTCAATTCAAGAAAGTAAGAAAGAAAGAACTCAACATCAAGTCATCATTTCTAGTCTATGAAGTATCTGCCTCTATAGTCTAGAATGGTACCATGACAGGCCATGGCTACTACAAACTCAAAACGAAACTAACTCAAAGCATAGAAATATAGAATCGTATCCTCCAAATATAGGGGAGGACTCACCAATCAGCAGTAGAGAGAATAGACCTTCAACGGAGTGCCTGTTGAGGATCTCGAGTACTTGTCTCTGCATCATGAAAAGATTAAGGCCTAAATAGAAGTTAATACGTGAAATGTACTAGCATGTGAAATGGCTAAATGAAACAAATGCAGACAGAAATAATATGGAGTATTATCAACTCATAAGATACTCAATCTGGATGTCAAGTGTCTATCAAAAGCAAGAATAGAGAGTAGACAATTGACTCATCAATGCTAATCTAAACTCATGCCATCAAATCAACTCAGAGTACTATCATTGAGGGACTTATCTAAGAGTTTATCTAACCGACAACCATCACCTATGAGCCGATGATGATACAACAAAGTGATGTCATTGTCACATCAATCTAGTACCTTGTCGGGGTAAAGAGCATCACATCGGTGGATCCAAATAAAGAACATCAAGTCATCTTTTGAGACTAAGGAAACATTTGGTACGGTTCAATCCTCTCCTACACTAGCCATGTAGTTATTGAGTTTGAGTTGTTATTTACTTTTACTCAATTCGGTGCTCAATACTCCTCCCACGGCTCAACATGCTCATAAGACATTAATAATCTAGATTGCTCGTCTAGCTAATTTCATTAGACATTGTTAACTCAATTCATTACATCAACCATTAACTCTTGGGTTAGGATCATTATCCTATGATTAATTTCATGTTCTTTAAGACTCCAGGACCATCAAGTTATATCAACATCATCATCAGTGCTCTCATATTGGGATTACAATCACAGTCACATGCACATTCATGTCGTCAAGGCTCTAAACTCATCTTCTAAGTTCATTCTTGCAATTCTTTATGAAAGTAACATCTAAGGTTTTTTGAAATAACTCATGAAAAGAATTTCAATAGAAAAAACAAATTTATGATGATCATCAACATATGAAAGTACATAGAATAATATAATTTACAAGAAAACATTCATGGAAAACATGTACATGGTCAACACTTCCATAATCTCTCTATAACCATCAATAGGGGCACATGGAAGAACATTTCCATATTTTATTTTAGCCTTGCATACCTTGAATGATGAACGATACTAATCTTCTCAAAGATTTGACTCCAACCTCGGGACCCTAGTTTCTTTTTCTTCTTATCTCAAGAACTCTAATTTACGTTTAGCGTAAAAGAACTTAGAATGGGTTTGGAAATCTCTTTTTAGACCAAAACGACCTATTTTAATCATATTTGTAGTTCTGGAGGGGTTGAAAAAAGTCTAGAATGATCCTCATGAAAAACTGGAAAAGAGTTTGCCTCGGGACATGAGATTTACGATACGGACATGCTCATTTTTTAGTGTTGTTAATGAAAAATTCTCCGAAAGAGTTTTCTAATCCTGTAGAAAATTTTTAGGCAAAACATAAGTGTTGGTCCGCATCAGGTGCGCATCGCACACTTGTCGCGCACCTTCACTAGAATTCTTTGTTGCATCAAAAAATTATATTTTAATCTGGTTGCTCTAAAAATCAACCAAGACCACTTTCCCACTCAATTTTTCATGTTGATTGCAAATTCGACCTCGGATATACCTTCGGAGTATGAGATGACGCATTATGTGTACATCTCTCCTCTAGATGTATTTTGATAATTTTATCGGGCGTTGCAGGCTTCAGCAGAATGCCCAACATTACCTCAAATGGTCGATTCCAAATATGTCAATCATTCCACATCTGCCCACAAAGATTTAGGATACCTCAAGCTTTGAATTGCTTAAAATAGAGCTAAAATGATATAGTAATCGTATTTTGAAGTTTGAGAAATAAGTTTGAGTTTGTTTCAAAATTAAATTACATAGGCTGCTGAAATGACCTTTGCAAACGCGATCATAATGCTCGCGATCATGTAGTTCACTCAAAATGTCCTTTTTGATTATAGAGGGGCTCCTGCAATCGCGAAGAACAACCCCCCAATCTTTCGTAAACGTGGCACTGGCTCAGCGATTGTGGAGGTCAATTCGTCTACATTTCGTGAATACAACCAATAGGCTCGTAAATCCGTAGGGTAAAATAGGTTTGCACCAACTGATGCATTTTAGTTGGTTTTCACCCAATTTTAAGAATTTGACGTGGTGTTCGAGATTCGTTTGAAATTTTGTGCACACAAACAAATTATGCTACCCAACCAAATTCGTCATTCTAGACTTAAAGACACAATTAAAACTTCTATAAAATGATTTTAAGATTATATCATATTCAAAATATATTAGTCATAAATATTGTGGATTAAAATAATTGGATTAGTTATTCAAAATTAAATAAAAAATTATTTTAATTAAGGAAAAAATAATATTTGTAACCCAAAAAGGAAAACTATTGACACGCGGTTACCCTCACTTTCATACCCCCATGTTTTAGCTATTCTCACATGTGATACTATGAGAGCATATATAAACTATGGTATCAAGAAGAAAGAGACAGTGCTTCAGCAAAAACTGCTAGATATCATCAAAGTATAATATATTCTGATCGTATCAATGAGGAAGAAATTGTTTGATATCATCAAAGTATATATATACCGTCAGAGTTTAGAGTTTACTAAATAAGATTGTGATTTTAATAAACAAGATTTCGATTTTAATAATTTTCTCTTAATTATTTCTTCTTTATTCCTTTCAAAAAGAGTCAATCCTCTATGATACCGATAGGGTATCAAAATACTAACAAATCACATAGGATTAAGCTCAATCTTATATGATACCACTATGGTATCATATATCAACATAGTCTTAATCATTTTTTAATTATTTATTTCTTAAAAGAAAAAGTCAATTCCCATATAATACCAGTAGGATATCAATATAATAATTGAGTATTATAAAGGATTTAAGTTTAGTTCTATATGATATCACTATGATATCATATATTGACGAGTATCACAAAGTAGTGATGTTGACGTCATGCTGATGTCATCACAAAATCAGAAAAAAGAGCGAGGTACGCAAGTAAATAATTTGGGTTGGGTTCATTTTTCTATAAATACTTTTACAATTAGGTCCATTTTGTGTAGTTCTATCTTTAATTAAAGTTCAATTTTGTTAAACTAGTCCATATTAATTTGGGCTATAATAGATGCACATACTTTGCTAAAGGATTTTTTACATAAATAATACATTATATATTACCCTATTTTAGGGTACTTTTTATTATAGTCTATAGCATATTTTACCAATAAATTACAAGAATACTCTTCTCTTTCTTCCTCTTCTTCTCTTTCTCTTTCTCCTTCCATTTCTCCTTCTCTTTCTCTTTCTTCTTCTCTTTTCTAGGCCTTTTTTTCTTCTCTTTTCCTTTTCTCTCTCTTCCTATTTCAATTTCCCATCTCTCTCCCCATTCAATTCCTCATCTTTAATATAATACATTATAATGAATTTTATTATTATTAATTCAATAAATATAATACATTTTCTAATAATGTAAAATCAATTAAATCATACTAAAATATTTAAAATTCACACACAATACTTATAATTAATTAAATTGTACTGAATATATTTGATATTCAAATATAACACTTATAACACATTTTTTATTAAAAATATTTTAGTTGCAGATTCACCTTTTGCATTGGAAGATGCTTATAATATTTATTATTTATTGAATTTAAAATATATTATAGTTATTTTTAAAATTATTTTCTCTTATTAAGGATGTTAAAATAATTATTATATTAAAAATATATTACATATTTTCTTTGCGTGCATTTTAAAATGTCTATAATACATAGGAAGTATTGAATTCAATATGTATTACAATTATCTTTTTTATTTATTTATTTTTATTAATGGTATCAAAAAAAATATTATAGTTGATTCAAATATTTGAATACTATTTAAATTAGTTATATGTTATATATTAAATTGTGTGAATACATTATATATTTATTTACATAAAAGAAATCTTCTAGAATAGTAAGAACATCATTTGCGTAATATTCAATTTTAAATTAAAATAATTAATTAATATTTTTAAAAGAAAGAGAGAGAGAGAGAGAAAGAAAAATAGTAAGGAAGAGAAAGGAAAGGAACCACAAAAAAGAAAAGATAAGGAGGAAGAGAGGGAAAGAAAGAGTGTCATGCCCCGAGAGGGTACTCTAGACGTAACTGACACTCGAAGACTATTGCTAGCCCCTAAGCGAACCACCTAGTCTTATAACATATGTTCAATCAGTAGATAAGCGGAAGACATCAAAGAATGACCTTAACTATCAGCAAGTTACAAGATTACTCATCTAAAGTCCATCACATGAAATAAGATTAAAGAAGCGAACTTAGTTTAAAAGTAGAGAAAGGGGAAAAGAAACCCCAACATTTACCATCATCTATCTGTGTCTATGAAGTCTCTATAACTACTATTTAAGAAGGTACCATGAAAGACCATGGCTACTACAATTCAAGAAAATAACTCAAATGAATAAAAGAAAGAACCATCCTCCGAAAGAACAATCATCCGAATGCAAGGGAGGACTCATCACCAAGTCTCTGGCTGAAAGTCTGTGAACTTCAATGATTTGCCTGCTGAAGTCCCCTGTCTACTGAATCTACATCATAAAACGATGAAGCCACATGAAATGTACGTATGTAAAATGGACTAAAGTAAATACTATAGGTAAGACAATATAATATGATATCAATTCATCAGTTACTCAATCTAAACTCAAGATAAGGAATAGGACACTATCACATTACCACCAATCAAGACTCATACTATCACATCAACATCAGAGTACTTTCAACACGGAACATATCGGGGAGATTCTCTAACCGACACCCACCACCTATGAGCCGGTGATGATACAACGAAGAGATATCATTTCCACATCGGTCCAGTACCTTTCCGGGGTAAAGAATGATTCTATCGGTGGATCTATAAGTCTGTCAAGTCCTCTTTTGGGACAAAGAAAACATCCGCTTTCATAGTCCAATCCTTTACTAAGCTGGCCATGTAGTTAATAGGTGCGAGTAGGACTCACTCTTACCTATTTTGGTGCTCAACACTCCTCCCATGATTCGACTTGCTCATAAACTATCGATCAATAAATCAAGAATTTCTATCACCTAGCCTCTTTGGCAAAAAACCTCGACTCATCTCATCATGTATAAATTTAAGGAGTAGGATCATTCTTGCAAGATTAATTTCAATCTCATTTAGACTCTAAGGACACTAATTTCACCAACTTCAGTCATCCACACATTCATCTCAGGACCCGGAACATAGAGAACAACACACCCAAATGGTCAAGGCTCTAGACATTACCCCTAACTTCGTTCTTGGATTCTTTAATTAAGAAAATCATGCAGGGTATACACATAATCATACAATACATCACATAAGCAGTTAATTCAAGTTATGATCATCATCAATTTAAGAAATATGTGTAAAATAATACTGGTTTTCAAGATAACATTCAAGAATTATAAACAAGACCCATCACCTATCAACTATCAATATGCTACATTCAACGGAGCACATGGGAGAACAATCCCATGTTTTTGGCAGCCTTTACATATCTGGGATGAAGATAGTACTAATCTTCTTCAAGAATTTGACCCTCAATCTCTGAAACTTCAAACCCTTTCTTCTTCCTCTCTCAGGAATACGCTTTAGACTTACAAAATAATGAGTTAGAAACCCTTCGTACGAATAAAAGGATTTTAAAACACGTTTTAAGACTTAGAGTAGGATGGGGAATGACCAAAAGGCCCTTCCTGAATTTGAAAAGAAACAACAACAACAACATACCCAGTAAAATCCCACAAGTGGGGTTTAGGGAGGATAGAATGTACGCAGACCTTACCACTACCATAGAAGTAGAGAGGTTGTTTCCTGGGAACCCTCATCTCAAAACTCGTACGCAAGAAAGAACTAGATATGACAAAAGAAAGGGAAGGGAACAGAAAGGGCGACTAATAATGACATTATGTAAATAAGATAAAACTAACACATAGGCAATGTGAACACATGATAAAAGCACCTAACCCTACCATTAGCCAGCTACTCTAATTCGCGACCTCCACATTTTTCTATCTAAGGTTATGTCCTCAGTGAGGTCAAGTTCCGTCATATCATGTCTAATCACCTCCCCCAAGTACTTCTTCAGTCTACCTCTACCCCTTCGAGCATCTCCCAGAACCAACCTCTCGCACCCCCTAACAGGAACATTGGTACTCCTTCTCTACACATGTCCAAACCATCGGAGTATCACTTCCCTCATCTTTTCGGCCACCGGGGCCACCTCTAGCCTCTATCGAATGGTCTCATTCCTAACCTTGTCACTCTTGGTGTGACCACACATCCATCTTAGCATCCTCATCTCTGCGACATACATCTTCTGAACATGTGCCTTTTTAATTGGCCAACACTCCATCCCATACAACAACGAAGGTGTAACCACCATTCTGTAAAACTTACATTTGAGTTTAGGTGGTATCTTTTTGTCACATAATACTCCAGAGGCAAGCCTCCATTTAGTCCATGCTGCCCCAATACAATGTGTGACATCATCGTCGATATCGCTACTACTCTGAATGATGGACCCCAAATACTTAAAGTTTTCCCTCTTGGGGATAGGTTGAGTGGAAAGCCTCATATCAGAGTTTGCCTCATCCCTCTCAACACTGAATTTGCATTCCAAGTATTCAGTTTTGGTCCTGCTCAATTTGAATC
>JAPFFP010024192.1:0-16201 GCA_026153255.1 Solanum medicagineum
TCCTCGGTCAGATATAATGGAGACTGGGACTCCATGTAGCCTGACTATCTCTTTGAGGTATAGCTTGGCATACTCTTTAGCTGTATAATTACTCCTGACAGGTAAAAAGTGTACTGACTTTGTGAGTCTATCAACTAATACCCATATGGAGTCAAACTTCTGAAATGAGTGAGGCAAACCGGTAACAAAATCCATATTGATCATATCCCAATTCCAAGTTGGAAGTTCTATACACTGCATATAACCTCCTGGCTGTGGGTGTTCTACCTTCACTTGTTGACAATTTGGACATTGAGCCACAAATTCTACAAGGTCCTTTTTCATGCCTCACCACCAAAACACTCCGTTCAGGTCATGCTACATCTTATTCGATCCTGGATGGATGGAATATCGTGAATGGTGGGCTTCTTCCATTATCCACTTTCTTAACCCATTAATATCAGGCACACATGAACTGTTTTGGCAGTAAAGTACTCCATTTTGTGTAACGTCAAAGCCCTTTATCGCACCTTGACTCACCTTTTCCTTAAGTTGTCGTAGAATAGGATCCTTGAACTTTTTTTCTTTCACCTTCATTACTAATGAAGGCGTCGATGCATTATGTACAATAACCCCTCCTTTTGGAGTTTCAATAAGGCGAACCCCTAAGATGACTAGTTGATGTAGATCCATAGCCACCCTTTGACTAACCATGGCCTAATCACCAGTAGTCATAACTGCCCTACGACTCAGAGCATCAGCTACCACATTTGCCTTCCTCGGATGGTATAGTATATCAATGTCGTAATCCTTTATTAGTTCTAGCCATCTCCACTGTCTCAAATTTTGATCCTTCTGCTTAAGAATATATTTCAGGCTCTTATGATCAGTATATATGTCAACGTGAACCCCACAAAAATAGTGGCACCATATTTTCAAATCAAATACAACCGCTGCTAGCTCAAGATCATGAGTTGGGTAATTTTTCTCATGTGGTCGTAGCTGTCTAGATGCATAAGCAATTACCCTACCATGCTGTGTCAGGACACACCCTAAGCCAACTCCTGAAGTATCATAATCCACTGCATACCCCTTGGTGCCTTCTAGAAGTACTAGCACAAGTGCAGAGGTTAGCTTATTTTTCAGTTCCTGGAAACTCCTTTCACATGCATCATTCCATTGGAACTTGGTTGCCTTATGTGCAAATTTAGTTAGAGGTGCAGAAATGGAAGAAAAACCTTCAACAAACCTTCTGTAATAACATGCCAAACCTAGGAAGCTCCGAACTTCCGTGGGCATCATTGGCCTTGGCCAATCTTTTACCGCATCTATCTTTTGTGAATCAACTCTTATTCCCTCCTCAGACACAATATGACCCAAGAATGCCACTGAGTTTATCAAAAATTTACATTTAGAAAACTTGGCATACAACTGTCGATCACGAAGAACCTGTAACACTTGTTGTAAGTGATTTGCATGGTCCTCTTCTGACCTTGAGTATACCAAAATGTCATCTATAAACACTATCACGAACACATCCAAGAATGGCTTAGATACCCTATTCATCAAATCCATAAAAATTGTTGGTGCATTCCTTAGCCCAAATGAAATACAAGAAATTCAAAGTGATCGTATCGTGTTCTGAAAGCAGTCTTAGCTATATCTTCCTCCTTCACCCTCACTTGGTGATACCCTGATCTTAGATCAATTTTTGAAAAGTATTTGGCACCCTATAACTAATCAAATAAATCATCAATCCTGGGGAGGGGATATTTATTCTTAATTGTCACCCTATTCAATTGTCGATAGTCAATACGCATTCTCAAGTTGCTATCCTTTTTGCGTACAAATAACACTGGTGCACCCCAGGGAGACATACTAGGTCTTATAAAACCCTTCTCCAATAAATCATTCAATTGTTCTTTTAATTCACGCAACTCTGCCGGGGCCATTCTATATGGAGGGATAGAAATATAATGAGTGCCTAGAAGTAAGTCAATACCAAAATCTATTTCTCGTTCAGGAGGTAAGCCTCGAAGTTCATCAGGGAACACATCAACAAATTCACTCACTACTGGGACTGATTGAAGAGTTGGCGATTTTGCCTCCATATCCCTTACTCTAACTAAATGACATATATATCCCTTAGATATCATCTTTCTGGCCTTAAGATAAGAGATAAACTTCCCCTTTGGTGCCCCAACATTTCCTTCCCATTCAAGAACTGCCTCATTTGGAATGTGGAAGTACACTTTCTTAGTTCGGCAATCCACGGTGGCATAGAAAGAAGATAACCAATCCATACCCATAATAACATCAAATTCCACTATTTCTAACTCAATAAGGTCAGGCAATGTGTCACGATCACAAACAGTTACTACACAACCATAATAAACCCTTCTAGCCATAATAGATTCACCGGTTAGTGTAGACACTTCAAATGGTTTATTCAATAATATAGGTGTTCTCTTAAACTTCCTAGCAACTAGTGGGGTGATGTATGATAGTGTAGAACCAGGGTCAATTAATGCATATACATTATGTGAAAATATGGACAATGTACCTGTGACCACATGAGGTGAAGCTCCCAAAAATTTGCCGACTGCCCAGAGAATAAGTGCGATTCTGGACTCCACTAGAGCTAGCTGCCCCTCTAACACCTCTACCACGACCCATAGGTGCTTCCTGACCCCTACCTAATGGAGGAACTATCAATAATGATGCAACAGCTGACCCAGAAGATTGTGCTATATCACCCATATACCTCCTCGGGCAATCTCTCATCATGTGCCCTGGAGCACCACACCAATAACAAACATCTATCCCAACATGACATATACCCGGATGACTTCTTCCACACTGTCTACAGGACTGCCTAGGAGTCATTGGTTGGCCTACCGATCCTCCTTTTGTCCAGGAACCTTGTCCCACACCTTGTTGAACAAACTGATTACTTCTAGACCCTTGATGTTGTGGTGGAGCACTAGCTGCAGAATAGGAGAATGATGGCCTAGGTGGCCTATTAGAAAACCGAGGCCTAAACTCACCTTGGGACGGTGTAAACTACCCTGAAGACCTGTTCCTCTTAGACTACACCCTTTCTAACTCTTGTATCCTTCTTCTTTGCCTTTGATCCTCCAGTTTCTGTGCAAAAGCTTGCATTCTCACTTTATCCATGTCTTTATTCAATGAAACAATGGTACAGTCTCTGACCAGATACGTATCCAATCTATCCACATATCGATGAACTCTATCTGCCATAGTAGCAACTACTTTAGGATCATACCTGGACAGGGAATTAAATTGGAGACTATACTCCCTCACACTCATATTCCCCCGATGGAGATTCAAGAAATGATCTGCATGGGCCTCTCGGATCTCTAATGGAAAGTAATGGTCAAGAAATGCCTCTTTGAACTCCTTCCAAGTGGTTGGGGGAGCATCTATATCTTTGGATTGCTTCCAAGCTTCATACCATAATATAGCCACACCCTTTAACCTATATGCCGCTAACTCGACAGATTCTATACCACTCACATGCATAACATCTAAAGTGCGCTGAATATGATCAATAAAGTCTTGGGGATCTTCGTTAGGATCAGACCCAGTGAAGGCTGGAGGGTCCATATTAAGGAAGTCGCGTATCCTCATGCCAGCTGCCCTATTTGCACCACTTGTACCAATAACTGGACCTTCCTGTCTTTGGCCTTGGCCAGCAACTATGCGAGTCAGTAGTTGAACTACATTTTTCAAATCCTGCACTATAGCATCAATAGGTGGTTCTAAGGGAATTTCACTATTTTTGGGTTTATCAGGAACTGAAGGGATTAAAGATGTTCGTGACAAAGACTCATCTTAAGCCTCATTTTGTTGTCTCACATGACTGGGAGAACCAGCCACCACTTCTACTGCCTTTCCTTTACCTTTGTTCTTCCTAGTTTCTAGCATACTTGCTTGCTGTACAAAACAATTTTAGGAGTTAGCCATAATTCACCTAGTTTTATGGCACGATCTAAAGAATTAAAGGAAAGTAACAACTCCTAAATGCCACATAGCCTCCCGCTTATAAATGTGGTGCACAACACATCAATAAACAAGACTCCACATTGACATGGCTTCATAGACTCCCTAGGATGACCCGCTCTGATACCACTTCTGTCACGCCCCAAGTCCCATTAGGGCGGACCGGCACCCGTTGCCGATAAGGCTCGGGAGAACCAACCTGTATCTATGCACTTTCTATACATTTTATAATGGATTTCTATAATTTAACATGCCTTTATGTAAGTAAACAGTGACACAACCAAAAGGGAATGCATGTGATTAGGTCATTGAGGCCACGGTGTCGAAAGTACAAGATATGACCACACTTTAATTTACATAGTCTACAGAGCCTCTAGTTAAGAGAAAATATCGAATAAGGGTCGGGACAGGCCCCGCCCCAATTAACCGTGCAATACAAGCATATAAGCTTTAGACACACACAAAGCTCCGGAACAACCTAGAGCTTGGTAACAGCAGCTGGATGTCCTGGACTCTATTGGGGAGATCTACTAGCACCTGTACATGCAGCACGAAATGCAGGTCCCCGCAAGGGACTCAGTACGATATAATGTACTAAATATGTAAGGCAGCAAATACTGTAGATAAAATAACAACTCAAATGAAACCATGCACTAGTGTAGAATAAGAGATCACCTTTGGATATACTTTGGAATCATGTACTTTCAGTTCTTTAAATTGCTTTACCTTTACTGTATAATCTGTGCACATCATATACTGTAAATGACCAGCTGATCAGTGGTAAACTGTATCGGGATCATCCCTGTCTAGGTTCTTTCTTAACCCCTCGAGCTACCACCCGTGATAGGATCGTCCCTGGCTAGGTGATGCTTCCACCACTCGGGCTACCACCCATCAAAACTATATACTTTATGTTTCAATTACATTTAAGATGATTCTTTTAGTGGTCAAAATATTGAAGCTATAAGGTTGTGTAGGCAACATGTGACATGTAAATAATCATGCAAGACAATAGGGCAATGAAGAGAATATGTTACATAAGCAATGAAATGCGTATGAAATGAAACAACTCATGAACTTTGTTTAGCAACAATAACTCATGTACTTGATATCCACGTATGTATGTACATTTGAAGGTGACTATATATATATAGGAGCATATGAATATGTGAAAGAGTGGAGATATGGCTTCTTGTCATGTAGGAGTAGATAAATGCCTTTACTTACCGAGGGATCTATGTTTCATGCCAAATGATACGAAATCATGTAACCATACATACCTCATTGTGTGACCTCCTTACTACCTTGGAGTGGCTGATTTTCCCCCAAATATTTATCTACATAATATTAGGCAATAATACTAGTTTTAGCAGCAAAGAAACACTTCTTGACAGCCCAATATCATAAAAACGATCACCCGGACAGCAAGCTTTTAATTAGTGACGCAAAGGCATTCCTTCAACCTTTTCACTTATAATTGTACTTTCTTGCAACCATTCTTATGTACACATAATGTACAACTCATTTAAGACCCTTAATAGTCTTATAAAAGCCAACAAAACATAACACATAACAATTCTTCACAACATACAAACATGTGGCACAACGTTACATCCTTTATCCACACTTTGACGTCAACAATCCCGAATCTGTTTTAACTTTACCTAAATTATTTCCAACATTTTTACCATATAAAACCAGTCTTAATATAGTCCAAAAATAGTCCCAAAATAGGGGAAGTTCGTGGAACAACATATTACAATTCTACACAACCTACAAATGGACAGCATAATGTTAACCCCCTTCGCTACATTTCGACGTCAACAATTCTAAACCTTTTCCAACTCCAACCAAACTGTTAAAACAACATTTACACATACAAATAGTGCTAATATATTCTTAGAACAGTACCCAAGAAGTCATTAAGTACATAAGCCAATAGCTTTAAATCCAACAGCCCACAAATTCCAATCAACATTACATTTAAGATAGCACAATAAAATTCATTTGTTAAATGAAACCAAAATAAGGGCAGCAACCTTAGGGTACCGTATATAACTCAAAACATATTAAGAACATCAAATTATCTTCATAATACAAACTACAAACCATAAAAAGGTCACTAAAACAAAAGGAAAGTGTGCAGCAATTTTCTGGACACATGCTGTCCAGAATTTCTAGCATAATATATTATCATATACTTGTTGATTTTTATGAAGAAACCTTACCAAAAGCCCAATTATAATCAATTTCCTTTATCTTCAAGGTTCCATAACTCCTTAAGAACCCTAAAAGAGTCGTTTGGCTGCTGCTTTGCTAGGTTGAGAAAAGTTTAGAAAGAGAGAGTTTGGGAAAGCTGAAATTTTCCAAGTGTAAGAGTGGTTGAAATTTTGCTGCTTGTAGCCTCATTTGGACGAATTTATTTGGGCCTTTTGACCAAATAATACCTCATATATGTATTCTACTTAATCAGCAGCTAGTTACCCCAAAATTGTTCCAAAATGGGCATCAAATCTAATGGACTCTGGCTGCCAATTTCCAGCTTTCCTCTTAATCAGGTTTTGGTCCAAATAGTCAAGTGGTATGGGATATACTTGGGCTTTTCTTTACACTCTTGTTAGACTGAAAATAAGGTCCATTTATGATGCTAAAATATGGGCTAAAATTACATCCTTAAAATGGATTTTATCCATAATCAGACTTGGACAAGTTTGACGTCGAGTCTCGTCTCCGTTTAACTAGCAAATTCAAGATATGCAAGTAGGTGACTCACCTACTAGATTATTAAGTCATACAAGCCCATAAATTCTTTTACTTTGTTTAGGGCTTTAATGTCCCTAAATTAACACAAAACATGAATACACTCGACCCTCTTAAGCGTTAGACGCACATATCGCCCATTAACACAAGATTCAAGCACTTTCAAGAATTGACACTAATTTGACCAAACCATATCATGATTCATTCATACAACATCAGTACATGTAAAATGTGGTGTGTTACAGATCTAAAATGTTGAAATCCATAGGGTTACATAGTTCATTTGCAAAAATCAGAGTAAGACGACCCCAAAACGCCGAAAAAGAGATGAAGGATTAATTAAAAGAAAGGAGGATGATGTGACAACTTAGGGGCTTCCACGTAGTGCGATCTTACGATGTCATGTAGTAGTGAGTGTCAGCAACACATATTACCATATATATGCATCTTTTTTAAGGAAATTAGTGATATATACATATATATATATATATGTGTGTGTGTGTGTGTGTGTGTGTGTGTGTGTGTGTGTGTGTGTATGTATGTATATATGTAACCCTCACATATTGCCATACGTATGTATATTTTCCTTCTCAACTTCGAACCACGATGTTGAGCTCGTTTCCATCCGATTGACTGATTCAAAATGTTACGTGACTTGGATTTTTGCAAGGAACATGACAGTGAAGTTGGGTTTGTGATTTGACACGTATTTTGAGGTAAATCTCTACTTTTTCATTGATGATATATCGAGAATGAGTGAAAATATTACATTGCAATATTTCGATCATTTCCTAGTGAAATTTAGTGAGTTTTGTGTCTAAATTATTCTATGTTCTGAGAAGAACTCTTTGGTAATGTTGGGTGTTCACTGATTTTGTCCAGTTCTTAAGAATTTTGTTAGAAAGTTTTTAAAAGAATGTTTTCCCCGTAAAGTTCTTAACTTTGATTTTTGGCTTTTTCTTGGTCTTCTGGGGTCCGTTTAGGGTAAAATTTTTGGGTTTGGACTCAGGGTGATGTGGGGATCATTTTTCGAGGATTAGTTTGGAATTTCGACTGTGGGCTCCGATTTTTCCTATTTTAGTCATAATAGATGTAATTTCACTCCTTTCCTGAGATTTTTCAACCAAATCAGCCATAACAATCTTGTCGCCTATGTTTTAACAACTAAAAAGCCTTGAGAAGCGATTTAGAGGGCAAAAACTTGGATGGATTGACTCAAAGCAAGAGACGTCAGATGCTAGGAAGGCTAGGTTTTCTCTATACCCTTGACTGAGATGAAATGCTTGCATATTTGAGTTGGAATGTGCAGAAATGTACTGTTTATGGATTGAGTTGTAGAGTATATCTTGTATATGGATGGATGTGATCTATGTGCTGTATATATAGATAATGTTATAGGACGGCAATTGTTGTATTGAGCATTCTGTTGGCTGAAGCTGCTATATTACCTGAGTTCTAACATTACATGATATGAAAGGGCCTGAAAATAGGTTAGTTGGAGCTGTGAACATGTGATATATATGTATATTGAGCTTGACTCTTGCTTGTATATGTGTGCGGTCTAAGGCTAATAGAATATACTGGCTATTAACGTTGACCTGTGAATACATGCTACCCTGTATGCTAAATCTAATATATATATATATATATATCTGGTTGGTATGTATATGCATGATGTAGTTGCACCTATCTATATATCTTTTGAGTAATTCTGGTAGAATTTCTTGATTAAACATGATTCTGTGTTTCTGTGTCGTTTATGTGACCCTGTATATTGTTGTTATCTGTTACATACTTGTGCCACTAGTTTATGACTGGAGAGACGCACCATGTTCTGGGACGGGTACAGTGTACCCCTAAGAGAGCCTTGCATTCTGTGATACAAGAGGTGTTGCTACTAAACCACTAGCGGGTTAGAGATAGGAGTGTAACCCTAGTAGCTCGGTGCAGGCTATATCCTATGCATTTCCTAGGGTTATATGTGGTGAAACACTAGCTATGTGGGTTAGTCCTGGGAACTAGCATTGTGTTTAAGGAAGGGCACATTCTCCAGTGGGCAGGCACATGGTTGCCTTGGGAGATTCCTTGATTGCTATGGGGCTTCAATATGATTTTGGGTAGGTTATTTCTTTCCATTTATCTAGCCTCTTAAGCCTTATCTTAGGTTATTGTCACGCCCCTAAGTCCCGTTAAGGCGGACTGGCACCCGTTGCCGATAAGGCTCAGGAGAACCAACCTGTAACTATGCGCCTTCTATACATATTATAAGGGATTTCTACCTTTAACATGCCTTAAAGCAGATAACCAGTGATAACAAGCCAAAAGGAAATGCAAATGACTAGGCCTTTGGGGCCACGGTGCTTAAAGTACGAGATATGACCACACTTTAGTTTACATAGTCTACAAAGCCTCTAGATCATAGGGAGTATCGAATAAGAGTCGGGACAAGCCCTGCCTCAAATAACTGTACAATACAACCAAAAAACTTTAGACACACACACAAAGCTCCGAAACAACCTGGAGCTTAGTACAGCAGCTGAATGTCCTGTACTCCTACTGGGGAGATTTACTAGCACCTGTACCTGCAGCATGAAATGCAAGTCCCCCGCAAGGAGCTCAATATAAGATAATGTATTGAATATGTAAGGCTGCAAATACTGTACATGAAATAACAACTCAAATGAAATCATGCACTGATGTGGAATAAGTGACCACCTTTGTATATACTTTGGAATCGTATACTTTATGTTCTTTATAGTGCTTTACCTTTACAGTATAATCTGTGCACATCATGTACTATAAGTAACCAACTGATCAGTGGTATAACTGTATCAGGATCACCCCTGGCTAGGTTCTTCCTTAACCCCTCGGGGTACCACCCGTGATAGGATCGCCCCTGGCTAAGTGATTCTTCCACCCCTCGGGGTACCACCCATCAATAAACACATATGCTTTATCTTTTCATTACCTTTGAGATGATTCTTTTGGTGGTCATATTTTGGGACTTTATGGCTTTATATACAATATAGAACATGTAGAAAAATCATATAAGACATTATGGCAATGAAGAGAGTATGTTATATAACCCATGAAGTGCATATAAAATGAAACATCTTGTGAACTTTACTTAGTAACAAGAATTCATGTAGATGGGTGTCCAAGTGTGTATATAGATTTGGAGGTAACTACATAAATGGAACATATGAACATGTGAAATAGTGGAGGCATGGCTGATTGTCATGTTGGAGTAGATAAATGCCCTTACTTACCGAAGGGTCTATGTTTCATGCCAAGTGATACGAAATCAAATAGCCTTACATACCTCGTTGTATGACCTCGTTACTACCTTGGAGTGGCTACTTTTCCCTCAAATTGTATCTACACCATATTAAGCAATAAAACTAGTATTAGCAGCAACATAACACTTCTAAGCAGTCCAATATCATAAAAACAATCACCCGGACAGCAAGCTTTCAATTAGTGACGCAAAGACATTGATTCAACCTTTTTGCTTATAAATGTATTTTCTAACAACCACTCTTGTGTACATGCCATGTACATCTTATTTTTAGTCTCTTAATAGTCCTTAAATAGCCCACAAAAAACAACACACAATAATTCTTGACAACATACAAATAAGCGTCACAACGATATATCCTTTCACCACACCTCGACATCAACAATCTCGGAACTGTTTTAGGTTTACCAAAATTATCTCCAATGATTTTACCACATAAAACCAGTCTTAATATGGTCCAAAAATAGTCCCAAATTAGGGTTAAGTCGTGGAATAACATACTACAATTCTATACAACTTACAAATGACAGCATAACATTACTCCCACCTTCGCTACATTTCGACGACGACAATTCCAAACCTTTTACAACTCTAACCAAACTATTCCAACAACATTTACACATACCAACAGTGATAATACAATCTTATAACATCACCCAAGAAGTCATTCAGGACATGAGCCAATAGCTTTACATCCAACAGCCCACAACTTCCAACCAACATCATACTTAAGATAGCACAAAAAAACTCTTTTGTTACTTGAAATCAAAATCTAGGCAGCAACCTTAGGTATATATATATAACTCAAACAATGTTAAGAACATCAAATTCTCTTCATAATACATCCCAAAAACCATTTAGAAATCATTAAATCAAAAGGAAAGAGTGCAGCAATTTTCTGGACACAAGCTGTCCAGAATTTTCCAGCAAAGCATACCATCATCTACTTCTTGATTTTCATGAAGGAATCATATCAAATACACAAATATAGTTACTTACCTTTATCTTCAAGGTTGAGATCCTCCTTAATAACCCTAAAAGATCCTTTTTGCTACTGCTCAAGGTCAAGAAACATTGAGGAACAACTTAGAGAGTAAAGCTGGTTTTTCTTTGTTTTTCTTTGTATGTGAAGAATGATTGGGGGACTGTTTTGACCCCTTTTATAAATCTGTTTGGCCTAAATTTCTTTGACATCTTGACCAACAAATATCACATACACTTAGGCTTATTACTAAGCAATTAATTACCCAAAAATTGGGCCAAAATAGGCATCACATTCTAATGGACATGGGCTACCAATTTCCAGCTTTACTCTTAATCCATTTTTGGCCCAAATAGTCAAGTGATTTGGAATATACTTGGGCTCTTATTACACTCTTCTTGAACATAAAAATAAGGCCCATCCATTATTCTAAACATGGGCTAAAAGTATACCTTTAAAACAGATTTTATCCATAATCGAACTTGGACAAAAAATGACGTCGAACCTCTTCTCTGTTTAGCTAGTACATTCAAGCTAAGCAAGTAGGTAAATCATCTACTAGATTATTAATTCATACAAACACCTTAATTCTCTTACTTTCTTTAGGGTTGTGATATCCTCATTTTAACATAAAGATCATATACACATGCCCCTCTTAAGCGTTAGATGCCCATATCACCTGTTAACTCGAGAATCAAGCACTTTCAAGAATTGACGCTACCTTGATCAATCCATATCATGATTTATTCACATATAATTAATACATATAAAATGTGGGTTGTTACAGTTATACCGATGTTCCCCTATGAGTTTCCTTACACAGAGAAGCGGCCTGGGAAAGGCCGAAAATAGGTTCATGCCCTCAGATAGGCATGTGTTCTGAATTTACTCTTACCTGTATGAATGTGTATAGCTTATTGCTACTGAGATATGATGAGTAAGAGAATGTGCATTGATTATATGTCGTTTTGCGGCTTGTCTCTAGCGTAGATATGAATCGGATGGGTTTTGGTATCATAGATATTTATGGTTTGTCGTAATGGTCTATGCTTAATGTAGGAATTTGTGATTCATGAGGTTATGATATACTTGGCCTTAGGGAGGCATAATTCTACAGTGATCTGTGATATATATACTTTGGTGTATTATTGAGAGTTGTTGTGTGTTGGTTCGGTTCATCTGATTTTGGGGTACTTATTGTATCTAAGAGAGGTGGTGATTGAAATTATTTAGGTTGGATTGAGATTGTACAATACCCAGGTTGAGAGTTTTGTTGCCTACATTCATTCTGGGCACGATATGACTTTGAAGTTCTTGATTTGGATAGATTGCTTCAGTGACTGATTGATTGATTGATATTTCAAGTCCTACATGACATTCCCCATTGCTTTTCAGCACTGGTGAGCATGCCCAAATATCCGAGTTCACGAGTTATGTGCCCCATATTCCTAGTTCCGATGGTCATGCCTGAGTACCGGGTGATGGATACCGATTTTGTGGACCAAGTGTCGATTAAGATTGGGGACGAGGACCTCGATTGATATTCCGTAGGGATAGGCTCCATGATTGATATCCTGATATGAGACACTATTATTTATGAAAGTGGGATTCTTTCTCTCGTCGGGGATATGTCCCACCATTATATTTAGTGTCAAATAGTCTGGCCCAGGCTAACTGCTTGATCGGATCCCAGGTCAGAAGACTATGGATCAGGTGCCACGTGCCGACAAAGGGAAAAGAACCCGGTTGACTTTTTATGGTCGAGGTGAGGCCCCATGATTACTTACCCATAGATCCACTCACCTATTCATAACCTTATTGTGCGTGATTGTACCTCATGTTCTTATAGGGGATTAAAAGGCATCCAGGCTTAGATACTAGGGTCTTACACCCATAAACAACTGACCTTGTTCTGATGATGTGGAGAGCTGGGTTCTGTGATCGGTCAATGGGATTCTGCGATGGTTCTATGGGATTCTGTGATTGTTCTAAGGGATTCTTTTATTTTTTGTCGGCATTATTATTGTGTGCGGGTGTACCTTTTGGGTTATTAGCTCCCAGTTAGTGTTCATGCATAGGTACTTGTGCCTTGCACCCTCGTACAACATTATTCCCTAGTTGGGGGGAGTTGTGGTATGAGCCTTGTCAGTGGTATCGATGTTCATTACTTTGGTTGGTTTAGGTGATTGTGATCATCACTTATGTTGGTTTATTTACAATTTTTCATCTCCTTGGTTGGCTCAGTGGTGGTTTGAGGATTTCCAGACATATCTATGCCTCGATTTGAGTTTGTTTTGCTACACTGTTGCAGTTCTCTTTATATTTGGGTTTTTTATATTTTTAATGTTTCACTCGACCGGTCAATGACGCCTACTGGGTGCCTTTTTTGTACTCACCCCTACTTCTCTATCTTTCCATGGTGTAGGTCCAGTTACGGGCCGTGATAGCTGAGTTGGGGAACTTCAGGGGCACTCAGGTGACTTTTGCTGAGCATCTGCAGATCTGGTTTCTTCACAATCTCCTTCCTATTGATGGAGATCATTTATATCAAGACAATGGTCTTGTATAGTGGTGTTATGTATTTGTAGAGGCACTCTGATTATTTATATTATTATGATTATTGATATACATATATGGTATGTCCTTGGGTCTATTATAGCTCTATACAATTGGTTTCCAGGTTCTGGGTAAGTTTCAGCGTATATATTATTATTATTGTATCGATTTTGTTTGGACTAGAGAGCTAGGACAGGTACCCTTGGTTTGGGAATTGACTTTCTTATAGGTAGCACCTAGCAGGCGCCATCATAATCGGGACCGAGTCGTGACAAGCTAGTATCAGAGCTTAAGGTTCAGTAGTGTCAATTGTATAAGGCTACTGTTTAGTGGAGTCTTATGGATGGGTGCAGAGACGTCTTTGACTTATCTCTATTAGGCTACAAGATATTTAGGAACTTTTTTGTGTTATTGATTCTAGTTGTGCATCTTGTCAATGGTTCTTCGATTTTAAGGAATTTGGCTCTGTTGATTTCTTCATGTGGATGCCACATAGAAGTCAGATACCAGGCAGGGGAAGTGCTGCACCAGTAGTCCTAGATAGAGAGCAGTCCCAGAGCCCATTGAGAAGGGGAGGGATGTCCTTGAGTTGTAATAGCCGGATAGGAAGCCTGCAAGCATTGAGGTTGTGGAGGACCTTAGAGACAGGCTTCACGATCTGTTCTTAATTGGTGGTGGCTATTTATTGCATTTTTATGCAAGATGTTGCTGCGCATGGAGTTCTGTGATACTATATTTGTATGTTAGCAGCTGGTTAAAGGTTATATAGCTTCTGAGCACTCTGGATAGTTATCCTGAAGGAGAGATAAGTTATAACTGGGGTAAGGTTGAGAATTGGTTCCTCTTGGATATTTGTATTCAATTATTTACCTACTGGTTTGCCTTGTTGGGTTTTCTGATGTTGATGAGCATGTGTACCAAGTGGGATTCTGAGTATTTGTTGCCAATGTTATAATTATACACTGTTAGTGGCTGAATATAAGCCAAACGATGTGATTTATGCATATGACCGTTTTGATGCTTGCCTACTGGAGTGGGCATTCAGATATTAGCATATATAGTATTTGAGAGGTTGGCTGTCGATCATACCCTTGGCTACACCTTGTGCCTCTATGGTTATGATTCTACTGTGATGATCTTGTTGATATGCGATTTCTTGAATTTTTGGGTGAATAGATTGTGAGATTAAATGTTATGCCTAGAGGCTTAGTTACATTGTTTATTATTGGATGGGATATTGATGCTTTATCAGTTGAGCTACCAGCCATTCCGCTCTAGGGAATTGCTATAATTGTTAGCTAGATAGGGTAGTGTTTTTCGGATTCCTGGTTGTGCTTGTCAGTGGGAATGTTGACCATTTTGCCAAATGCCTAGCACCTGGGTTATGGTTATACAGAGTTAGATGTTTTTCATAGCCCCTCATTTACTTGAGTATGGGTTCTAAATTTCTTTTATCCTGGGTCAAGTATTAAGGTAATAAAATGTCCCTTTTATTAGTAGGGGATTTAGTATGGTGAACCCTCGGGATTTTGAAACACAAATCGAATGATATATCGGATTTCCTCGATTTTGATCTTGTCCTAGGGGCAAATTCACTTGTTCCTATTTTGTGGTGATCAATGAAACGCCCTAAAAATATGCTTCGAAATGCCCATAATCGTAATTTCCATATATCTCAAAATTTGTGTGTGATATCGAAAATTCGACTTCATATTCTTGATCCTGGGCAAAATTGAGTTGGAAATGGGTATAACCCGGATATTAGAGGACCCGTAGAGAAAAATAATTTTCACAAAATTACGAATTCCAGAGCGCATCCTCACCCTAGCTGCAACAAGCCAGGGGTGCAGAGCAGTGTAAATCCTTCCTTCGCAATTTGGTCCACGTCACGAACCAGATGCAGAACAGTACAAAGTTTTCCTTAATTTTTCTGTGTCGACCAAGGGCATTAGGTTCATATCCCCATCCCCACTTATGCGTGTAAACAACTATTCTTAGGCATTTTTCAACTCTATATCGCTCAAAACCCACACAAAAACCTCTCTAATACTTAACTAAATATGTCATTCCAAATTCAATGATTTCAAGCTTAACTTTGGAACTCAAGAATTCACTTCAAACTCAACTCAAGAAAACCCAATTTTGAGATATGTGAGCTTCATCCAATGGGTCCTTTCACCAATGGAGCCCAATCTTCCTTTTTATGAAAACTGCATGTTTTCAAGTTGTATCATCTATGGGTATCTCTTATTATGGATTATAAGTATAAATTATGTTTGGATTTTATGATATATTGATTGATTATGCATGTCTATTTATATCAAGCTTATAGCATGAATTGATTTTGTCTATTGAGACTATGCATATTTTAGCTATGAAACTATGATCAATTATAAGTTCTGATGATGGATTTCAAGGTACCCTACAAGAGGATTTTACTACGTAATGGTGGGTTGATTTGCATTAAGTTTACTCTTTCTATTTCACTCTTGAATTGCATGATTTTGAACAAGTATCATGAACCCTCCATGTGTTTGATAAAATGTCAAGTCAAGAATTCTCAAGTTATTGATGATCTATTTCATGATTTACAAGTCAAGTGA
>JAPFFP010024203.1:0-38996 GCA_026153255.1 Solanum medicagineum
AGATTTGCGATGCTCTATGGAAGGTGGCCAAAGCGGCCGCAAAATTGGCAATTCACCTTGGTCAACAAGTGGGTGCTCCCGAGACTTCTAGTGGTGAGAAGGGAGGTAGTGAGGCCAAGAGGCTCGTAATGTGGGTAAGTTCCAAAGCTTTAAGGGGAGAGATAGAGGTGGTGTAGTGCCTTATGCTAGGTGTCCAAAATATGATAGAGGCCATGATATCCCATGCTTGAGATGCTTGTTATGGGTGTAGTAAAGTGGGTCACAAGCTAAAGCATTGTCCGTATGTTCGAAGAAAGCGTAACGGTAGTCTATCTTTAGATCAAGATGGTCATGTTGATCAAGTAACTCAAGGAGGGGATGAGATGCCCGATGCTATTACTGGTAAGTTGATATTTTCTTGGCTTTGTTGTGCATATATTGTTAGGTCCGACGTGCCACTATTTCTTCTCTATTATTTTGGTTGCTAGTGGGGCTTTTTGTATACTCAAGGTGTAAGGTGGATCTTTGGTGTCTATTCTTTTGTTGGGTGTATTGTTGCTAAAAGTTTTATAAGTGTTGATCTGGGTTTGTATTGCATTAGGCCTTGCTTTGTGGTTTTTGGAATTGACATGGTGGATTTGGATATCATTATAGGAATGGAATGGTTGTGTGCATGTTCTGTCTTCATGGATGGTAGGGCCCATAAGGATAGCTCCCGATTCCCTGATGAGCCCGTCTTTGAGTGGGAGGTGGGTCCATTTCTTGTATTAAGATACAATTGGGTTCCGAGGGGTTAAATTTGCTATCTTGTGAGAAATGGAGGTGTTGAACCTGACTATTTTGTCTATGGAATTATTGTTATTGGTAGATGAGGCCTTGAATGTCCTTTCCAATATTTGGAATTTTTGGGGTAGTTTGTACTACTTGCATAGCATGTTTCTAATAAGTGTAGAGCCCGTAAGGTTGTAATATGATGGGTAAGGATGGTCGATCTATTTGGTCAACCATAATAGGTTAGTCACTACTCTAATATTGATTTTTGGTTCGGGTTTTGTCCCCAAGTGAGGATGAGGGTAGGTGTTATCCCTAAGTGTCCTTTATGGACTAGGAGTGAGCATTTTGAATATTGGTGGAGTTGTTTGGTTAGCTTATGTATCGATTGTGTTTATAGGTTTCATGAATAGGGTCTTAAGACCCTACCTTGGTATGTTTGTGGTGGTTTCTAGCGATGAGGTATTGATTTACTTAGAGATTGTGAATCATTTAAGGGATCGGTTGCTAAATATGATAAGTGTGCTTTGTGGATAACTAGAAGGTGGTTAGAATTCTTTAAGGATTACGATATGAGTGTACTTTAGTTCCTTTTTCGATAAGGCTAGCGTTTCGGTTGGTACTCTAAGTAGGGTGCCTATGGGTAGCTTAGCATATGTGGATAATAGTGGGAAAGAGGAGACTAGTGGATCTGTCAGTTGGCTAGGTGTGAAGTAGGTTGAGGGAAATTAGGAATGGTATTATAGTGTCCTTGGTGATTCCAAATCTTCTTGGGTTAAGAGTTCTAGATTAGGCAAGGCCTTGATTCTGTCTTATTAGAGTTGGGAAGTTTTGGGTGAGAAGACGATAGAGTGGAGGTTGTCTCCCAAGGGGGAGATGGTGGCTATGGTACCAAGTGTGTTAGGTGAATTTAAGGTTGACACTTGAGTTGAGGATTGTGAGTCCTTATAGTGTGTAGAGGGTGGTCGGTAAGATTGCATAAGTTTGGGGATTTGCCTATGGATGTAGATATGGTTAGTACGGTTCTTCATGCTTCTGAATGGATGGGATGTGTTGGTGACTCTTGTGCTATAGCACTCCTTGAAATTGTGGGTGATGTGGAGGACAAGTTGGCTTAAAGGAAGGTTCCGGTGGAGATGTTGGATGGATGAGTGGAAAAGTTGGTTAATGAGGATGTGGTATTTGTCAATGCCCCTTTAGAAGAGTCGCCTATTTGTATGTGTTTCTCGGGGAGCTGGTGCGGGCATGGAGAAGCAATATCCATATCTCTTTCATTGAATTCAAGCTTATGATGACATGTAAGGTCCTTTTTATGACTTCAAGTCTCAAGTTTTGGCCTTTATGTCATTGTATGCATTCATCTTCATGTTATTAAGGTTATGAGAATTTTGATGTACATGTTGAAATTTTCTTCAAAATCATGTTTATGTGCATTGTTACCTTCATGTTTGGGCTAAAGTCTTCATGACTACTTTCCTTGTGTACGTTTCTTTGACATTCGAGGACGAATGTTCCCAAGGGGGAGATATTGTGACACGTCGTAACTCTATGCTCTTATGTATCTATGTTTCAAGCCTCATTTGGTCATGTTTGAGGTGTATTAGATTCATGGGAGACTCCTAGTACCTAACGAGTCCAAGACTTCTCTAAGAGTTGAGTTTTGGGTGATCTTTCATGCAACAGTGAACTTTAAACAAGCATAACTCTTTGCACATTTCAAACTAGGTGGCTCACAACATGTCAGATGAAATCCTTTTGAGTTATCTTGGCAAAGCACTTGGTTTCACCTCATTCCGATGTCTGATGAAGGAGTTATGACCATTTTCATGGGACCCTCCCGTGCAGTGATGTCACACGGGCACTTTGACGGGCAGTGTAGCCTTGGATGAACCGTTTAAGTTGGTTGGAGTGGGAAAAGACCATTTTTTGTCTAAGGAATGAAAATTATTTTGAGTTAGCTTCGTAATACACTTGGTTTCACCTCATTCCGATGTCGGATGAAGGAGTTATAATCATTTTCGTGTGACCCTCTTGGGCATGGTGTCAAATGGACTGCTTGATGGCTAGTGTGGCCTTTGACGGGCATTTGGGGCACCTGGGGTTGGAAAAGGCCATTTTTATCACTAAGGAAGGTGGCATGGCCAGTGGCACGGGCCGTGTGGCTCACCACTGACCGTGGGGATGGCCACATGACAAGGTGTGCCAAAGGAAGCTTGTTGGACTTGGGGAAAATGTGGCTAAGGTTGGTAACACGGGCACTGTTGACGAGCCATGTGGAGTGGGACAGCCCATGGCACCTAGGCGTGTGGTTTCCTACAACATTTTCTTGTCTAAGTAGGGTGGGATGGACCAGCAAAACGGTCTGTGTAACACTACATGGTCCATGAAAGTGGCCGTCAAAGTGATGTCGACGCTAACATTTTCTCAAGTGTTCCAATTCCATTTTTCTGTCTAAGTCTTGCTTCAGGGGCACTCCAAACAACCCGTGGAGTGCCATATGGCTAGTGAAGTCTTCAGTAAGACGACACTTTGCCAATTTTTCCATCCGTTAACTAATGGAATTTTCGTAAATGTTAATTATCCTAATGACCCCTTTTGACCTTTTAGGCTATCTTAACCTTTCTAGAAGACCTAAACTCTAATCTTAAGGGCCTAATTTCACTACTCTCATCTCAATCACACTCCCAAATCCACTCAAGCGCCTCCATCAAGCCCCAATTCAATTTCAAGGAAACCCAAGAACAAGATTGGGTTCCAAGATCATTTCCAATCCTCCATTATTCTCAATCTCAGTTCCAAGCAACTCTAGACCTAAGGTATGTGGTGTTGAACCATTGGGTACTTCCACCCATGGTGCCTAAACCCTCTTTTAATTAGTATTGCATGATTTTGAAGTGGAGTTTACAAATGGGTTTAGTAGTATGAATATGTATATGAACTATGTTAAAGCTATGTAAAGTTGTGACTATTTTGCTATGTTGTGTGTTATATATCTGGGAGCTATTGTAAGTTTAGATGAGAGGTTTTGATGTGGATGTCTCGGGGATGTTGCAATGTGTTGATTGATGGTTTTACAATATATTTTCTTGTATGATTTCATATCTAAATTGCATGCTCTTTTAACCCCATTGTACACCCACCAAGTGTTTGATAAAATATCTGGTTATGGTTTCTTGAGAAATTGAAGGTCCAAAGCATAAGATATGATACGAATGATATTGTAATGATGAAATGAACTTATGTATATGATAATTTCTATATAAAGTGTTGCATTAGACCATACTCAACCGAGTTGGGGGTTTATACTCATCAACCATGTGAGGGGTTTATACTTTACCACCTATGATGATTTGGGGGTTTATACTCATCAACCATGTGAGGGGTTTATACTTCACCACCTATGATGATTGGGGCGTGACCATCATCAACCGAGTTGGGGGTTTGTACTCATCAACCATGTGACAGGTTTATACTTCACAACCTAGGATGATTGGGGTGTGACCATCATCAACCGAGTTTGGGGTTTGTACTCATCAACCTTGTGAGGGATTTATACTTCACCACCTAGGATGATTAGGGTGTGACCAACATCAACCATGTGAGGGTTTTATACCTCACCACCTAGGATAATTAGGGTGTGGCCATCATCAACCAACCAAGGTAGGAAAGCTAGATTGGTCTCTCCTTCACATATGATATTTTATATGAGCATGATTTACTCAAGCATGTTTTTACTTTAGCAACGATCATACATGCCATATTACTATATTATGCCTATTGTCTATTGTTACGCATTTTGGTTATGATGCCTATTCCTTGTTGCATTGCATCTCACATACATAGTACATTCAAACATATTAACGCATACTCTTGCCTACATGATATCACCATGTAGGAATCAGTGCCCTAGTTTATCCCCGTCCTCCACGTGGATAGACAGTGCTATTCCAAGCTTGTTGGTGAGTCTTCCATTTCAGGGACTTTAGTCTATGTTGCTATTATCTATGTATTAATGTTCTATCGACTATGAGGGTGAGCCCGGTAGCTCTGTCTTGGCCCCGCTCTATCTATGTACTTAGAGGTGTATGTTGTACAAGTGTGCATTTATGATATGAGTTGTGACTCCTTGTTTTAGTAATGTTGTTGTTTTGGCAAGCTTTTCCCTTAGCCTCATTGTCCTTGTTTAATATATATGTCTTTTTTAAGCTTCCACGACTAAGGATATGCTATGACAAGTAAAGAGGCTTGATTGGTGTCCCTTTGGGTTCCCCATTCGCCATGTCACGTCCAGGCCCTAGGCTTAGGTCGTGACAAACTTGGTATCCGGGCTCACCCTCATAGTCATAAACATATAAACAAAGGAAAAAGTCTTTACATAACATAAGATCGATAGCTATTGTCCTCGGAGATGAGGACTCACCAAACTTATGAGGACTCACCAAACTTACTTCAAAAGATATCACTAGCCACGTGGAGGATGATCGTGAGGTGCTCCAGTTCTTACATGGTAACATCATGTAGGCATAGAGTATGCATTAGTACGTTTGAATGTACTAAGTATATAGGATGTAATGCAACAACAGATAGGCATCATAGTTAAAATGCATATACATAGGCAATAAGAAGTACTATAACAACATGACGTGTATGATCTATGCTCAAGGTAAAACATGCTTGTATAGAACATTTTACATGTGTAGGAAGAGATCATCATCATCATAGACCAAGCATCTCATACTTGGAATCCAAGGCCTAGGACTCACTTGTAAGGTGATTGAGGTATCTACCCCTCAATTAGTAGTACGAGCCTAGCACCCCCTGACAAGGTGGTCAAGCTATATACCCCAAAACATGTTAGTATGGGCCTCGAACCCCCTGACAAGGTGGCCAACGTATATACCCCTCAACATGTAGTATGAGCCTAACACCCCCGACAAGGTGATTGAGGTATATACCCCTTAATTGGTAGTATGGCCCTAGCATCCCCGACAATGTGATTAAGATATACACCCCTCAATTAGTAGTACGGGCCTAGCACCCCCAACAAGGTGATTGAGGCATAGCAACCACTCAAAAATGTATGGTTAACTTGCAACACTATAGATACTTTTTATGAAATCAATACATACATACATTTCTTTCATCATGATAAAGTCACTTAACTCATAAGCCGTGAAATGGATCATTTATCAAACACTTGGTGGGTGTGTAATGCTAGTTAAAATCATGCAATTGAAGAGTGAAATCATGGGAGAAAATATAATATAAATCAACCCACCAACATTCGGTAATACCCTCATGCAAGAAACGTTGAAACCCTTCATCAAATCTCATAATAGATCATAGATTCATAACTCAAAACATGGTTAAACAGTCACATTTTATGAAACCCCAACATAGTTTACATTCAAATTTCATAATAGAAGATACCCATAGAATATTAACTTGAAAACATACAATTTACTTAAAAAGGAAGGTTGGGCACCATGGGTGAAAGGACCTAATGGTTGAAACCCACATGCCTCACTTTGGAGATTTCCTTGATGAAGATTTGAATGAGAACTTGAAGCTTGAGTGAATTCATGTGATCCGAAATGAGTTTGGGGCACTTGAATTTGAGTGAAATATTTGGCTAAGTCTTGAAGAGGGTTTTGGGGAATGTCTTGAATGATATGAGGTTGAAAAATGACTAAGTATAGCTGTTTTATGCATGGAAAGGATTAGGCGCAAGACCCCAAGGCCTTAGATTGAAATAAGAAAAGTAGCAGCAAATTACGCTGCTCCGCGACGGCTCCTCATTGCAGAGCCAATGCAGACTGCCATTGGAAGTTGAAATTTTTGGAAAGTAAAATTTAGATACAGTTGCTCTAAAATTGGGGTTAGACCCATTCTCCACTCAATTTTGCCCTTGATCATGAACATGAAGTTGGATTTTCAATATCAGGCGAAGATTTTGAGATATATGAAAATTACGATTATGGACATTTCCCGAGGCACATTTTCGGGCACTTTTTGGGGAGTTTCAATATCTCCCCCTTCGGAACATTCATCCCCAAATGTCAAAGAAGCATACATAAGAAGAGTAATCATGAAGAAATCATCCCCAACAAGAATGTAACAATGCACCTAAACGTCATTTCAATATCTCAACATAAGTGTGAAAATCACTATGAACTTGTCAACATAAATATGAATGCATGCAAATGACATAAGGGCTAAAACTTAAGACTTGAAAGCATATAGGAGACTTAAGTGAGTACCTTAGGGTTGAGTAGAATGGAATAGATAGGGATACCGCTTTTGCATGTTCATTTCGGCTCCCTATGTGGCACAATTAACTTGTTGGTTCCTCAAAAAGACCTTAACGGAAGCTACATCCTTGTTCCTCAATCTCTTCACTTGTCTATCCAGAATTTCTACCGTAACGTCTTTAGAAGTCAAATTGTCTTCAACAACACCCAGAACATCTAAAGGCACAATAGTACTTGGGTCACCTACACACTTCCTCAACATAGGACACATAGAAGACTAGATGAACCATATTCATATCATTAGGCAATTCTAACTCATAAGCCACTTCAATCCTCCTCAATACTCTATAGGGACCCATAATCTTAGACAGAATTTACCTTTTTTACCAAAATAAATCACACTCTTCATGGATGAGACCTTCAAATAGACCTAGTCACCAACCTTAAATTCATGATCCCTTCTCCTCACATCGGCATAGGACTTTTGTCGACTTTGGGCTATTTTTAACCTTTCTCTTATCAACCTCACCTTTTCCATGGCCTCCATAACCAGATCTGGACACAATAAAGCCAGTTACTCCACCTCCAACCATCCAACTGGGGACCTACAACATCTACCATAGAGAGCCTCAAAAGGAGTCATACAAATGCTAGAATGATAGCTATTATTGTAAGCAAACTCAATGAGTGGAAGATGATCATCCTAACTACCTTTAAACTCCAAAACACAAGCTCTAAGCATATCCTCAAGAGTTTGGATAGTTCTTTCGGCTTGGCCATCCGTTTGAGGGTGAAAGGTCGTACTAAGCTTTACCTTGGTACCAAGACCCCTTTGGAAGGACCTCCAAAAGTGAGAAGTGAATTGAGCACCATGATCCAAAATGATAGTAAAATACCCCACACTTGCATAGGAATGCCCCCATAATTATAATTCCCTTATATCTCAAATCAAAGATATTTAAACCCCCCTCCACTAGCTCGAAAAGGCCCTATGATGCATTTTTTTATCTCAGAATCCGTGCAGAATTTCGCAAATCAGACTTCATATTCTTATTCAGAGAGCAAAATTGTTGGGGAGAACGGGTACCTACAAGGTATACTTTATCTGTGCCGAAAAAAATAATTTTTGGTGAAACTTTGCAAAAATAGTAGCTGTCCATGACGGGTTTGCGCCGTGCACCTGACGCAGACTAGTTCAAAAATTTCCAAAAATTGTTCTTTTTACTCTAGGGCAATTAGGTAATAATCAAATACCTATATACATGTAGATCCCTCATTGTGAAGCTGTTTTGAGCCCTAAAAATCAACCAAAAACCTTTCAAAATCGTCTCTAATCTTCATCAAATTCTTCATCCATTCTCAAGGTTTTCAAGAAGTCTTGTTGGAATTCAAGGAAAACCAAGTACAGCCCCAAGTCCTCCTCAGGATTCAAGAGTTCCAAAACTCATCCGGATCTGTGGATTTCATTCAAGCTTCAAGCCTCCATTTCAAATCTTCTTCAAGAGTCTCTCCAAAGTCAAGGTATGTGGGTTTGAACTATTGGATTCTTTCACCCATGGTATCCAAGCTTCCTTTTTACATAAAATACATGTTTCTAAGTTGATTTTACATATAGGTTTTTAGTATGAAATTGACTATGTAATATGTTAAAGCTTCATGAAATTGTGACTGTTTTACCATGTTTTTAGCTATGAATCTAATATCTATTGTAAGATTTGATCAAGGGTTTTGATGTATATTGTATGATATCTTTACTTGGTGGGATGATTTACTTCAAGATTTATTGCATGATTTCACTCTTTAATTGCATGATTTTACACTAGCATTATACACCTACCAAGTGTTTGATAAAATGTCTGGTTTAGGGTTCTTGAGTTATTGATGGTCTATTGCATGACTTATGAGCCAAGTGGCTTATGGTGTGAAAGGAATGTATATCTATGTGTTTAAATCATGTAAAACACCTCTAGCATTGCAAGTAAATTGTTGGGCTCTCATGTTGTTGTGCTCTTGGGAATTGTTGATGAGTTGTTGAGTCCTTATGCTAAGGTTTATGCTCTTGTGAATAGGGAAGCCTACTAGAAGGGGTTATGAACTATGTTATATGCCTTACCCTACAATACAAGGCCAATTTCTACATGTAGGGGTTATGAACTATGTTGTACATCTTACCCTCATGTACGAATCAATGTTACTCACTTACTCATATCTACATGTAGGGATTATGAACTATGTTGTACTCCTTACCCTCATGTATGATTTGAGGTTATGCAATTTGCTCATATGAAGGGGTTACAAACTATGTGGACACCTCACCCTCATATGCGATGTAAGGTTATGTATTTTCTCATGCACATATGTAAGGGTTATGACCCGTGCTACCTTCTACCCTCACATGCTATTTATTATCTCATCTTTACATGTAGGGGTTATGAACTATACTATCTCTTTACCCTCATGTACTTCCCATTACGTACTAGAAGGGGTTATGACTTATGCTATATCCCTCACCTTCTAGTATAAGGTATTCGGATGATCTAATCATGTCACCTTATTGTGTTAAACAAGTTATGCAAGTATAAATATTTTCAAACATGATTTACTTAAGCATTGATTATACATGCCATATTGCTATTATGATATGTATTGCTTATCATTATGCGTTTTGACTATGTTGCCTATCTTTTATTGCATTGCATCCTACATACTTAGTACATTCAAACGTACTAACGCATACTCTATTCCTACATGATATCACCATGTAGGAACTGGAGCTCCTATTGATTCTCCTCCATGTGGCTAGATGGATTGTTCAAGTTATCTTTTGGTGAGTCCTTATGTCCGGGGACAATATCTAATTTCTCTCATGCTTATGTTTAGACCAAATCCTATATTTGGATTACCTATTTTCATTATTATGAGGGTGAGCCCGGCTGCTTGTCTTGGCCATCGCTAAGTTCTATGTTTAGAGGTGTTGTTGGACAAGTATGTAATGGTGCTACAAGCTTGACTCTTTTGATGTTTTATGAAATGAAGGTTTTTCCTTAGTCCCCATGCCCTTATTTCTACTCTTTTATTATTCTCTAATTGTTTACACGGCCAAGGATGTGTAATGATATGTTAAGAGGCTTGTTTGGGGCTCCTTCAGGTTTCCCATGCGCCGTGTCACATCTAGGCCCTAGTTTGGGTCATGAAGATAGATAAAGGCACCCCATGCAATCTAATCAATTCATGAATGTACAACCTAGCATAATCGTCGGCACCATAAGTAGTCTTAACCGGTAGGAAATGAGTGGACTTTGTCATCCTATCAACCACAACCCAAATAGAATCAAAATGCTTTCTAGTCATAGGTAACCTAACCACAAAATCCATGTTAACTTCCTCGCACTTTCAAGTAGGAATCTTTATGTCCTGGGCTAGGCCACCTGGCCTTTAATGTTCGGCTTTGACTTCTTTGCAATTATCGCAACCGAATACAAACTTAGTAATATCTTTCTTCATAGCACCCCACAAAAATACATTCCTCCAATCTCTATACAATTTACTAGAACCGAGGTGAATAGAATAGGAAGATTTATAAGCATCATCAAGAATCTTCTCTTTCAAGTCATCCACACTAGAAACACACAACTTACCTTGGTACCTAAGGGCACCATCTCCCCCTTGGGAGAAAACCTCTACATTACCACTCTTACCAAGGCCTTCAACTCTAACAAGGCGGGGTCAAGATCTTTCTTTGCCTTCACCTCCTCAATCAATGAAGATTTAGAACCATCAACCACCACTACTCCACCATTATCAACCTCCTCCAACCTAAACTCCAATCTAGCCAACCGATTAACCTCTCTAGCCACCTCTTTGGCATCATCATATGATGTGCTAGGCTACCCATATACACCCTGCTCAAAGCATCGACCACAACATTAGCCTTACCGGGGTGATAAGGCACATCCATATCATAATCCTTAAGAAGCTCTAACTACCTTCATTGCCTCAAGTTGAGATATTTTTGGGTGAACACATATTGAAGACTCTTATGATCGGTAAACACATCAACATGCACCACATACAATTAATGACACCGAATTTTCAAAGCAAATACCATGGCGGCTAATTCAAGATCATGGGTAGAATAATTCTTTTCATGCACCTTGAGTTGCCTAGAGGCATAAGCTATCACCTTACCATTTTGCATCAAAACACAACCCAAACCAATTTGTGGGGCATCACAATACACAACAAACCCTTCTAATCCTTCTAGTAGAGACAAGATAGCAGCGGATACAAGCTTATCTTTCAAAGTATAGAAACTCTTTTCACACTCATTGGTCCACGCAAACTTTGCCTTCTTTTGGGTTGACTTAGTTATGGGAGAAGCAATAGAAGAGAACCCATTTACGAACCTCCGTAATAACCCGCTAAGCCCAAGAAACTTCTAATGTCCGATGGAGTCAAATGTCTAGGCCAACTTCTAATTACCTCCATCTTCTTAGGATCTACCTTAATACCATCACTCGACACCACATGACCTAGAAAGGCAACCTCCTTCAACAAAAATTCACATTTTTCATTTTTGGCATACAACTTCTCTTCCCTCAAGATTTGTAACACCACTCTTAAATGATCAACATGTTCCTCCTCAATATGGGAATAGGTTAAGATATCATCAATAAATACCACCACAAACAAATCAAGATATAGTTTAAAGACCCTATTCATAAGATCCATGAAGATAGTTGATGCATTAGTTAAATCGAAGGACATAACCACAAACTCATAGTGCCCATACCTAGTCTAGAAGGCCGTCTTGGGAATGTCATACTCCCTCACTTTCACTTGGTGATACCTGGACCAAAGATCAATCTTAGAGAAGTGACTAGGCCCTTGAAGTTGGTCAAAAAGTTCATCAATCCTTAGTAGAGGATACTCATTCTTTATGGTGACCCTATGGAGTTGCCGGTAGTAAATGCATATTTTAAAAGTACCATCCTTCTTCTTCACAAACAACACCAGTGCACGCCAAGGTGATTGGCTAGGCCCAACAAAACCCTTCTCCAAAAAATTCCTCAATTGCTCCTTTTCTAACTCCGTCGGGGCCATACGATAAGAGGTAATAGAAATGGTTTAAGTACCAGGAAGGAGGTCTATGCCAAAATATATTTCCCTTTCAGGAGGGACACTAGATGCTCATCAGGGAAGATATCAAGGAACTCATTAACCACCAGAACTGACTCTATAGAATGGACTTTGGATTCAACATCCCTAACCCTCAGAAGATGATAGAGACACCCCTTGTAAATCAACCTTTGGTCTTTAATGCAAGAAATAAATCTACCCTTGACCACTACATCATGACTCTCCCACCCAAGGATGGGTTCATTAAGGAATTGGAATTTGACCCTATGAGTTTTACAATCAATAGAGGCATAATATGTATGCAACCAATTCATCCCAAGAATGACATCAAAATCCACCATATCCAACTCAACAAAATCACAAGGCAATATTTTATGCAAAATAAAAATGGGACAATTTCTATAGACCCTTCTAGGAATAATGGATGCACCAACGGGAGTAGACACCTCATAAGACTCACACAACAATTCGGGTTCAACATGAAAGGTTTTGGCAACAAAAGGAGTAACAAAAGAAAGAATGGAACGCGGGTCCATCAATGCATACACATTAAAACCAAAGACTTTTAACGTACCTATGACGACATTGGACACCACATCTACCCTTGCTCCCTTGAAGAGCATAAAATCGATTTTGCCTTGGAGCATCCCCCTAGTTGCCTCTTCTTCCTTAAGGGATCACATTTGCACCCCGGCCTTGTAGACAGCCATCTCTACCCTTGTTTTGATTACGAGGACAATCAACCTTCTTATGACCCACTTCTCCATAACTATAGCAAGCATTAGTGTTGTTTAAACATGGGCCATCATGGCCTCTACCACATCTTCGGCACATAGCATTAGGTATCACACCACCACCACCTTGAACCCTCGAGTTGTCATTAGCAAACTTTCTACTAGGAGCATTTGAGACCCTTAGCGTTGATGAAATTGGCCACCATTGAGACCTTTGAATCTATCCTCAAAACAGGCCCTCTTGGCCTCATTACCCCTTCTCTTTCTCAACTTTTCCCTCTCTAGTTGTTTGACATAAGTCATGAGGCGGGACAAGTCCATATCACCTATCAACATGGTGGCATGCTCTTCCTATTCACCAAATTGGATAGACCGATTTCAAACTTGTTCATACTAGACCTTAGCTCGGCCACAAATTGTGGAGCATATTTGAGAGTTCGTTGAAATTGCTGGCATACTCTCTCACACTCATCGACCGTTGCTTTAGATTAATGAATTCTATCATTTTGGCCTCCCTTAGCTCACGAAGGAAGAACCGATTGAGAAATGCTGCCTTAAACTCCTCCTAAAGGATCACATTCTTATTCCCCTTCTCCTCCTTTCATTGAGTAAACCATATTTGGGCCACCCCTTGAGTTGGTAAGCTGCCAACTCTACCTTCTCTTTTGATCTAACCCCATAATAAACAATACTTTGTACACCTCATCAATAAATTCTTTAGGGTCCTCATCCACTTTAGACCCATGGAACTCAAATGGGTTTATCCTTATGAAATCCCTCACCCTTGATGCCGGAGTAGGAGCATGAGGGGATTGGGCCCCTTGTTTGATTTGATTAGTCATAGCTTGAGCTAGCATCACAATAGCAACCTAAAACTCTTCATGATCTGGTTGTTCTTCGGGTGTACGAGCTCTTTTTCCTCTTGGGATAGACATGATCTAGCATAGAAAAGAATGTTCATTAGGTCAAAGCCTTACCTTAACTTCTATAGTGCAACATAGATCAAGAAGAAGGGAAACATTTCCTAAAACGCCTCATAGCCTTTTACTCATAGTTGTGGTGTACTTCATAACCTTAAATAAGACTCTAATCGATGTGGTGTTTTGATGCCGACATCCATTAACAACTTAGTGCTCTAATACCAAGTTCTTAACCACTCAAGTCTAGGGCCTAGACGTGAGACGACGAATGGGAACCTAAAGGGACACCAAATAAGCCTCCTAGCATATCATATACACATCCTTAGTCACAGAAGCAATTGAAAAACAATGAGATAGTTGAAATAAGGATAAAGAGACTAAGGGAAGCGTTTAATAGCATAAATCCTAAAAGTGTCAAAGCTCAACAAAATTTTATAAATTGTCCAACAATATCTCTAGCATAGATTGGGCGCAGGCGAAGACACTTTTCGGGCTCACCCTTATAGTCATAAACATCTAAATAAAGGAAAAAGTCTTTACATAACATAAGATCAATAAATATTGTCCTTAGAGTTGAGGACTCACCAAATTTGCTTCAAGAGATATCACTAGCCACGTGGAGGATGATCATGAAGGCTTATGGTTCCAACATGGTAATATTATGTAGGCATAGAGTATGCGTTAGTACATTTGAGTGTACTAATTAAGTCAAAATCCTTACACACAGGCAATAGGAGGTATTATAACAATATGACATGTATGATCAATACTCAAGGTAAAACATGCTTGTGCAGCACATATTGCATATGTAGGAAGAGACCATCATCATAGACCAAGCATCTAATACTTGGAAACCAAGGCCTAGCACCCCCTTGTAAGGTGATTGAGGTATCAACCCCTCAATTGGTAGTACGGGCCTAGCACCCCCGGCAAGGTAGTCAAAGAATATACCCCTCAGCATGGTAGTACGAGCCTAGCACCCCCGATAAGGTGGCTAAGGTATATACCCCTCAACATAGTAGTTGTAACGACCACAAAAAGTGCCCGAAAATGTGCCTCAAAAGTACTCGAAATTGTAATTTCCATATATCTCAAAATCCATGCATGATATCAAAAGTCCAACTTCATATTCTTGATCCGGGTTCAAATTGAGTAGGAGATGGGTCTTAACCCCGATCTAAGAGAAAACGATTAGCAATTTCATTTTTCATAATTTTTTATTTCCAGAATTGATCTGGGACGGAACCGCGACTCGTAGCCATCGCGGACTTGCGTAAATCTTGCCTTCATAATAGGTCTTCTTCACAGATCAAACGTGAACCTACGTATTTTGTTGTCAGTGATTTTTATCTCGATCCAAGGCTTTTGGGTCTTGGGCCTAAGTGTTCCCAAACATGAAAATACATATACTTAGCCATTTTCACCCTCATATCATTCTAAACTTTTCCCGGTACTCATTCAAACACTTGGGCAATATTTCATCTCCTAAATTCAAGTCTCAAAACCCTCTCCAGATCTTAAGGAATTCAACAAAGGTTCAAGTCTCCATTTCCAATCTTCATCAAGTTCATCTCAAAAGCTAAGGTATATGGGTTTCTTTCATGGGTTCCTTTCACCCATGATACCCAAGCTTCCTTTTACTCTAATTTTCATGATTTAAAGTTGATTTACTCATGGGTCTTATTAATTAAGAAATTCACTATACACTATGTTGGGGTTTATGAAATTGTGACTGTTGTACTATGTTTTGGGCTATGAATCTAAAATTTAATGTGAGCTTTGATGAAGTGTTTTGATGTATATTACTTGAGAGTGTTACCAAGTATCTATTGATGATTTTACATAGAATTTTCTAGCATGATAACACACTTGAGTTGCATGGTTTTTACACTAGCACTATATACCCTCTAAGTGTTTGATAAATTGTTTGGTTATGGTTTCTTGAGGAATTTAAGGTCATATGCATGTCTTGTGAGTTGAATGACTATATGATGATGAAATGATGATGGAATGATGATGAAAGGGAATGTATATATATGATGATGAAAGGAGTGTATATATATATATATGATATTATCTCTATAGTGTTAGGGATGACCAAGCATAGCTCGGGGGGTTGTAAGCCTGGGTAACCTTGTTGAGGGGCTGGTACCTTGATCGCCTAACTCGGGGGGCTCTAGGCCCGGCTAACCTTGTTGGGGGTTTGTACCTATCAACATTGTTGGGGGGTTTGTACTCCATCAACCTTGTTGTGGGGTTTACACTCCATCAACCTCAGGAAGGGGTATGTACCTCATGCGCCTATCCAAGGGAGTGGTAGTCCTTGGATTAAACTAAGAATGGTCACTCCTTACACTTACTTTATGATACATATAAGCATGGTTTACTATGAGCATCTCCCATGCATGCCATATTGCTATATGTACTTGTTGCCTATCCTTACACATTTCGATTATGTTGCTATCACTTGTTGCATTGCATCCTACATACTAGTACATTCAAATGTACTTATGCATACTCTATGTCTACATGATGTCAACATGTAGGAAGTGGTGCACCGCTTGATCATCCTCCTCCTCGACGTGGCTAGTATGATTATCTCTCAAGCTTGTTAGTGAGTCCTCCATTTCGGGGATGGGCTTATGATCTCTTTGTATCTAATAAGACTATCTTTTCTTTATTTTTATATTGACTATGAGGGTGATCTCGGTTGTTTGTCATGGCCCCCATTCTTATCTATGTATTAGAGGTGTTGTTAGAAATGCTATGTATGTATGCTATGAGCCTTGACTCTCTTGTTTCTTGATGTTATGGTATGGAAGTTTACCCTTAGCCCCAATTCCCTTGTTTATGCTTGTTTCTTATTCTCATTTTAATTGCTTCCGCAACCATGGATGTGCAATGATATGCTATGAGGCTTATTTGGGTTCCTTCGGGTTCCCTTTTCGCCGGTCATGTGTAGGGCCCAGGCTTGGGTCGTGACAAAGATGGTATCAGAGCACTAGGTTGTTAGATCCTCGGAGTCTGACACACCATATTGATTAGAGTCTTGTTCATGGTTGTGTTGTGCACCATAACTATGAGTAGGGGGTTATGTCACGTTTTAGGAAATATGTCCCTTCTTCATGCTCTAAGTCGTCCTATAGAGTTGAAGTAAGTTTTTCCCCCTAATAATTGTTCTATTCTATGCTAAACCATGCCTAACACTAGAGGAAGACGAGCCCGCACACCCGAAGAGCAACCGGCCATTGGAACGCTTAGGGATGCTCCCACCTTTCTTGCACAAGTTGTGGCTAATCATGCCAATAAAGGCGCTCAAGCCCCTTATGCTCCTACACTGGCTTCTCGAGTGAGAGACTTCATGAGACTGGATCTCCTGGAATTCCATGGGTCAAAGGTGAGTGAGGACCCTCAAGATTTCATTGATGAGGTCTACAAGATTTTGTCTATCATGAGTGTGAGGTCGGAGGATAAGGCGGAGTTGGCGGCCTACCAACTCAAAAGAGTGGCATGAATATGGTCCAACCAATGGAAGAAGGAAAAGGGAGTCAACTATGTCGTGCTTTGGGAGTAGTTCAAGGTGGTCTTCCTTAATCAGTTCTTCCCCCCTTGAACTTAGGGAAGATAAGTTGGTGGAATTTATGAATTTGAGACAAGGGTCTATGAGTGTGAGGGATTATGCCCTGAAGTTTCATCCAACTTTCAAAGTTTACTTCTCATTTAGTGGTTGACTCAAAATCTAGGATGAACAATATTGTGATGGGTGTTTTCGATTCGGTTAGTGAGGACTGGCAGTCCTCCTTGTTGATTAGTGACATGGACTTGTCACATTTGATGACCTATGACAAACAAATAGAAGGAGAAATTGAGGAAGATAAGGTGCCATCATGAGACCAAGAGGGCTCGTTTTGAGGGTAAGTTCCTAAAGAGTGGCCGGTTCCATTGAGGCCAATGGGCTTCTCATGCATTTATAAAAAGGGTTGCAAATGATATTCTAAGGGCCCAAGTAGGGTGTGGCTCCTATCAATGTGTGTCTGAAGTGTGGTAAGGGTCATGGTAGCCCATGCTTGAGGGATACTGGTGCTTGCTATGTTTGTGGGGAAATAGGGCGTAAGGCACTAGATTTCCCTCGAAATCGCAACAAGGGTAAGGAGGTTCGTCCCCAAGGTGCTAATGCAGTTCCTTTGGGGAGAGGTGGCTGACAAGATGGTGCCTCAAGGCACAATCAGTTTTATGCTTTGCATGGGAGGCAAGGGGTTGATGAGGTCCCCGATGTTGTTACCAGTATGTTGAAAATCATTGACGTTGATGTGTATGTATTGATTGATCTAGGTTCCACACTTTCTTTTGTTACCCCCTTTGTTGCCAAAAAGTTCCATATTGAGCCCGAATTATTACATAAGTCATATGAAGTGTCCACTCCTATTGGTGCATTTATTGTTGCTTGAAAAGTCTATAGACGTTCTCCTATTTGTGTCTTTCATAAAATGTTGCCTTGATCTTGTTGAGTTGGACATGGTTGATTTTGATGTCACTCTTAGGATGGATTGGTTACATGCATACTATGCTTCTACTGATTGTAGAACTCGTAGGGTCAAATTGCAATTCCAAAATGAAGTTGTCTTGAGTGGGAAAGTCATGATGTAGTAGCGAAGGGTAGGTTCATCTCTTGTATTAAAGCCTTTAAGTTAATCTCTAAAGGGTGTCTTTACCATCTTGTGAGAGTTAGGGATGTGGAGTCCAAAGTCTTTCCCATAGAGTCGGTTCCGGTTGTTAATGACTTTCTTGATGTCTTCCCAAATGACCTTCCCGGTGTTCCTCCCGAAAGGGAAATAGATCTTGGTATAGATCTCCTTCCCGATACTGAACCCATTTCTATTCCCCTCTACCATTAGGCCCCGGCGGAGTTGAAGGAGTTGAAGGAACAATTAAGGGACTTGTTGGAGAAGGGGTTCATTAAGCCTAGCCAATCACGTTGGGGTGCACTGGTGTTGTTTGTGAAAAAGAAGGATGGGTCCCTTAGTACGTGTATTGAGTACCGGCAACTTAATAGGGTCACCATCAAGAACAGGTATGCTCTTCCAAAGATAGATTATTTGTTTGACCAATTGCAAGGGGCCCATTTATCTAAGATTGATCTTCGGTTCAGGTGTCATCAAGTGACAGTGAGGGAGTGTGATATTCCCAAAATAGCCTTCCAGTCTAGATATGGGCATTATGAGTTTGTTGTGATGTGTTTTGGGTTGACCAATGCACCGGCCATCTTCTTGGACTTTCTGAATAGGATATTAAAACCCTACCTTGATTCATTTGTTGTGGTATTCATTGATGATATTTTGATTTATTCTCGTGGTGTGGAGGAGCATAGGGCTCATTTGAAGGTTGTGTTGCAAAGATTGAGGGAGGAAAGGCTATATGCTAAATATGAAAAGTATGAATTTTGGTTGAAGGAGGTTGCCTTCCTAGGACATGTGGTGTTAGAGGATGGTATCAAGGTGGATTCTAAGAAGATTGATGTGATTAGAAATTGGCCTAGACCATTGACCCCATCGGATATTAAGAGTTTCTTGGGCTTAGCTGGTTACTATCGGAGATTCGTGAATGGGTTCTCTTCTATTGCTTCCTCCATGACAAAATTTACTCAAAAGAAGGCCAAGTTTGTGTGGACGAATGAGTGTGAGAGGAGCTTCAAAACCTTGAAAGATAAGCTTGGGTCTGCTCCAATATTGTTACTACTAGATGGACTAGAGGGATTCGTTGTGTATTATGATGCTTCTAGAGTTGGGTTGGGTGTGTTCTAGTGCAAAATGGTAAGGTCATAGACTATGCTTGTGGTCAACTATAGGTGCATGAAAAGAACTACCCTACTCATGATCTTGAACTAGCCTCCATGGATTTGCATTAATGATTCGGCGTCATTACATGTATGGGGTGTATGTTGATTTGTTCACCGATCATAAGAGCCTCCAACATGTCATTACTCAAAACGATCTTAACTTGAGGCAAAGGAGATGGTTAGAACTTCTTAAGGACTATGATATGAGTGTGCGTTATTATCTGAGTAAGAGTAATGTGGTGGCGGATACTTTAAGTAGGGTGTCTATGGGTAGCCTAGCTCATGTTGATGGTGGTGATAGGGAGGTGGCTAGGGGGTCGATTATTTGGCTAGATTGGGAGTTAGGTTATGGGAAGCGGATAATGGTGTTGTTGTTGTTGTTGATGGTTCTAAATCCTCATTGGTTGAGGAGGTGAAACCTAAACAAGATCTTGACCCCTCCTTATTAGAATTGAAGGCCTTGGTGTAAGTGGGCAAAGTAGAGGTTTTCTTTCAAGGGGGAAATGGTGCTCTTAGATACCAAGGTAGGTTGTGTGTGCCTTATGTTGATGGTTTCATAGAAAAGATCCTTGATGAGGCCTAATTTGTCTTATTCTATTCACTCTGGTTTTGCTAAAATGTGTAGGGATTTGAGAGAGGTGTATTGGTGGGGAGACATGAAGAAAGATATTGCAAAATTTGTATCTGGTTGCCATAGTTGTCAACAAGTCAAAGCGGAACATCAAAGGTCAGGTGGCCTAACCCAAGACATAGAGGTTCCTACTTGGAAGTAAGAGGTGATTAATATAGATTTTGTGGTTGGGTTTCCAAAGACTAGGAAGGGTTTTGGTTCCACTTGGTTTGTGGTTGATAGGATGACGAAATCGGCTCACTTTATATCGGTTAAGACCATATATAGGGCTGAAGTGTATGCAAGGTTTTACATCCATGACTTGCCTAGAGAAATAGATTTGGTTCATCCGGTGTTTCATGTGTCTATGTTGAGGAAGTGTGTGGGTAATCCAATCCTATTGTGCCTCTTGATGTTGTAGGGGTAGTTGAAGACAACTTGACTTATAAAGAGGTTCTGGTTCAAATTTTTGATAGGCAATTGAAGAGATTGAGGAACAAAGATGTGCCTTCCGTTAAGGTCCTTTGGAAGAATCAATAAGTCGAAAGTGCTACATGGGAGGCCGAAGCGGACATGTAAAAGCGATATCCTTATCTTTTCAACTTCACTTAAGCCTAAGGTATCACTCTAAGTCCTATATGTGAATTCAAGTCTAAGTTCAGCCTATGACATATGCATACATCCATGTTTAAATTGACAAGTTCATGATGATTTTACTCTTATGTTGAGATTTTTGAAATGATGTTTTAGTGCATTGTTGCATCCTTATGTCGGTTGAAATTTTTCATGTTTACATCTCTCATAGATGTCTCTTTGACATTCGGGGATGAATGTTCCCAAGTGGGAGATATCGTAATGACCCCAAGAAGTGTTGGAAAATGTACCTCGAAAGTGCCCAGAATTGTAATTTTCATATATCTCAAAATCCGTACGCGATATCGAAAATCCAACTTCAAATTCTTGACCAGGGGGTCAAACTGAGTGGGTAATGGATCTAACCCTGATTTAAGAGCAAACGATTAGCAATTTCATTTTTTGTAATTTTCGATTTCCAGAATTGATCCGTGATGGTACCGCGACGCGCAACCGTCAAGGACTTGTATAAAATCTTTCCTTCACGACAGATCCGCATCGCTGACCAGATGTGGACCTGTGTATTTTGCTACCAATGATTTTTATCTCAGTCCAAGGCTTTTGGGTCCTGGGCCTAAGTGTTCCCACAAGTGAAAATATCTATACTTAGCCATCTTTCACCTTCATATCATTCTAAACATTTCCCAATACTCATTCAAACACTTAGCCGATATTTCATCTCCAAAATTCAAGTCTCAAAACCCTCTTCGGATCTTAAGGAATTCAACAAAGCCTCAGTCTCCATTTCATATCTTCATCAAGTTTCATCTCCAAAGATAAGGTACTTGGGTGTCTTTCATGGGTTCCTGTTATCCATGATACCCAAGCTTCCTTATACTCTAATTTGCATAATTTAAAGGTGCTTTACTCATGGGTCTTATTTATTAAGAAATTCACTGCACACTATATTGGGGTTTATGAAATTGTGATTGTTTTACTATGTTTTGGGCTATGAATCTAAGATCCAATGTGAGCTTTGATGAAGACTTTTGATGTATATTGCTTGAGGGTGTTACCAAGTATCTATTGATGATTTTACATTGAATTTTCTAGCATGATGAAACTCTTGAATTACATGGTTTTACATTAGCACTACACGCCCTCTAAGTGTTTGATAAAATATCCGGTTATGGTTTCTTGATGACTTGAATGACTACATGACGACGCAATAATGATGGAATGATGATGAAAGGGAAGTATGTCTATGATGATGAAAGGAGTGCGCACATATATATGGGTGTATGTGTGTGTGTGTGTGTGTGTGTGTGTGTGTGTATATATATATATATATATATATATGATATTATCTCTGTAGTGTTAGGGATAACCAAACATAGCTCGGGAGGTTGTAGGCCCGGGTAACCTTGTTGAGGGGTTGCTACCTAGATTGCCTAGCTCGGGGGTTGGTAAGCCCGGGTAACCTTCTTGGGGGTTTGTACCAATCAACCTTGTTGGGGGTTTGTACTTCATCAACCTTATTGGGGAGTTTGAACTCCATTAAACTCATGAAGGAGTTTGTACGTCATGTGCCTATCCAAGAGGGTGGTAGGCCTTGGATTGCACTAAGAATGGTCACTCCTTACTCTTTCTTTATGATCCATATAGGTATGGTTTACTACGAGCATCTTCCATGCATGTCATATTGTTATATGTACTCATTGCCTATGCTTATGCATTTGGATTATGTTTCTATCACTTGTTGCATTGCATCCTACATACTTAGTACATTCAAACGTACTAACGCATAATCTATGGCTACATGATGTCACCATGTAGGAACTGGTACACCGCTTGATCATCCTCCTCCTCCACGTGGCAAGTACGATTGTCTCTCAAGCTTGTTGGTGATTCCTCCATTCGGGGGATGGGCTTATGATCTCTTGCTATGTACTAAGACTATCTTTCCATTATTTATGTATTGACTATGAGGGTGAGCTCTGTTGTTTGTCGTGGCCCCTGCTCTTATCTATGTAGTAGAAGTGTTGTTGGACATGTTATATATCTATGCTATGGGCCTTGAATCTCTTGTTTCTTGATGTAATGATATGGAAGTTTACCTTTAGCCCCAATTCCCTTGTTTTTGCTTGTCTTTCGTTGTCATTTTAATTGCTTCCACGACTAAGGACATGTAATGCTTTGTCAAGACCCAAGCCTAGGGATTAGACTGGCAAATAAGGAACCCGAAGGAACCCCAAACAAGGCTCAAAGCATATCATTACACATCCTTGGTCGTGGAAGCAATTAAAATGACAATGAGAGATAAGCATAAACAAGGGAATCGGGACTAAGGGTAAACTTCCATATCATAATGGCTAGAAACAAGAGTGTCAAGGCTCATAGCATAGATATATAACATTTCCAACAACATCTTTACTATATATTTAAGAGTAGGGGCTATGACAAACAACTGGGCTCACCAACAAAAGATCATAAGCAATGTCCCCGGAATGGAGGACTCACAAACAAGCTTGAGAGACAATCGTACTATCCACGTGTAGGAGGTAGATGATCAAGCGGTGTACCGGTTCCTACATGATGATGTCATATAGGCATAGAGTATGCGTTAATATGTTTTGAATGTACTAATTATGTAGGATGCAATGAAACAAGAGATTGGCAACATAGTAAAAATGCATAATCATAAGCAAGGAATAGCATAATAACAAATATGACATGTATGAATAATGCTTGATGTAAAACATGCTTACAATCCAAATCAACTTGTGTAGTTCATAATACATCGTGTGGGAAGAAACCTCAACCGACATAAAATAAGACCAAGCGAGCTAGAACTTGGAATCCCAATGTCAACTCCACATCGGAAGAAAGGGGGAAGTTACTTGCCCAAGTAAACCTCCTGCTGCCTAGGTGGATCATTGAGCCTTATGTGAATCAGGTACTCGCCTCTAGTTCTTGGACTCGGGTACTCGCCTCACGCTCGGACTCGGGTACTTGCCTCAAGCCCTCATATTTAGGGTACTCGCCTCTTAGAGATTTGGGGACTCGCCTTTAATCCCTTCACATACAGTTGCATGTAGTTTTAGGACTTGGGGACTCGCCTCTGGTCCACTCGGTAAGTCTAATCCCACAGAATATATAAGATAATCATACTTTAATAACTTGCAATAAACATAGAGGACGTGGAACGAGTAATTCTCAACATCATTGACCTCAAATGGTGAGCGTAACTTCAATCATAAGAAAAGGTCATTACCCTTTCATTAATACCAACCTCAAAGGCTCATAAAAGGTATAATCTTAAGAAAGGGGCTTAATCCGTCCCAACAACATCATCAACATTTTCATGATTTAAACATATCTTTACAAAGCTCATAATCATCATAGAGTCACTTGAATCATAACTCAACTAATAGATCATCAAAACATAAAGAAGCCTTAAAAAGGCATTTTATCAAAAGCTTGGCGGGTATATAATGCTAGTGTAAAACCATGCAATTCAATTGTGTTATCATGCTATAAAATGCAATGTAAAACCATCAATAGATACTTGGTAATACCCTCAAGAAATATACATCAAACCCCTTCATCAAATCTCATGATAGATCTTAGAGTCATAGCCCAAAACATAGTAAAATAGTCACAATTTCATAAACCCCAACATAGTGTGCTTTGAATTTCATAATAAATAAGACCCATGAGTAAATCAACTTTAAATCACGCAATTTTTTAGAAAAGGATGCTTAGGCATAATAGGTGAAAGGAACCCATGAAAGAAACCCACATACCTTAGCTTTTGGAGAATCCTTTAAGAAGATTGGGGATGGAGACTTGAAGTTTGAATCAGAACCTTGAAATCTGGATGAGTTTGAGACTTGAAATTGGGAGATGAAATTTGGCTAAGTGTTTGAGTAAGTATTGGGGAATGTTTAGAATGATATGAGGATGAAAAATGGTAAAGTATAAGTATTTCCACATTTGGAACAATTAGGCCCAAGACCCAAAATCCTTGGATCGAGATAAAAATTACTGGAAACAAAATACATAGATCCGCGATGCGGACCTATCGTGGAGGCAAGACTGTGGATCACGGATCGATTATGGAAATCGAAAGTTACGAAAAATGAAATTGCTAATCGTAAAGCTATTAAATCAGGGTTAGCCCCATTTCCCACTCAATTTGACCCTCTGAACAAGAATATGAAGTCAGATCTTTTATATTACGCACAGATTTTGAGATATATGGAAATTACAATTCCGGGCACTTCCGAGGCACATTTTTCGGGCACTTTTTGGGGTCATTACAATATCTCCCCCGTTAGAAACATTCATCCCTGAATGTCAAAGAAATGTACAAGAGAAGTGTAATCATAAAGAGATCAGCCCCAACAAGAACGCAACAATACACTTAAAACACCATTTTAAAAATCTCAACATAAGTATAAAATCATCATGAACCTTTTCAATATAAACACGAATGCATGCAAATGACTTAACGAATGGAACATGAGACATAAAATCACAAAAAAGGTTTGATATGATATGATACACTTGAATAGAATGAAAGAGGTACGATATTGCTTTCCCATGCCCGCTCCGGCTCCTCGGGAAGCACTATCGACTCGGCGATTCTTCCAATGGGACTTGACGAACACTACGTCCTCATCAATCAGCTTCTTCATCCCTTCCATCCAATACCTCCACCGGGACCTTCTCATAAGCCAACTTATCCTCCACAACACCCACAACCTGATAAGGGGTCTATGACACTAGAGTCACCAACACATCCCCTTAACCTAAAAGCATGAAAAACCGGGCAACCCATAACCATATCCCTAGGTAATTCCAATCCTTAAGCAACCTTACCAACCTTTCTCTTCATCCTACAGGGACTTACAATCCTAAACTCATTTGTCATTCCTAAACCCATGTAGTCCACTTGGTAACATAAACCACCGTCTTCCTCTTAGGAGACAACCTCCACTCTACCATCTCTTCACCTAAAACTTCCAACCCTAATAAGACGGAATCAAGGCCTTACTTAATCTAGACCTTTCCAACCAAAGAAGATTTGGAACCATCACTAATACTACACCACCATGCTCAACTTCCTCCAACCTAATCCCCCAATAGCCAAACGATTGACCCTTCAAGTCACCTCTTACCTCCATCATCAACACATTCTAGGCTACTTAGAGCACCGACCAAAACATTAGCCTTACCGGGGAAAATGATGCACATTCATATCATCATCCTTAAAGTATTCTAACCACCTTCTTTGTTATCCTTCGTCCACACCTATCATATTTAACAAACAACCTCTCATCTCTAAGACTTTCAACACTACCTCCAAATGGTTTACAAGCTCTAAATAAATCAATGTTTCACCACTAGAGGCCACCTCCAACAAGCCAAGGTAGGGTTTTAAGACCCTATTCATGAAACACATAAACATAGCGTGTGCATAAGTCAACCAACAACTCCAACAATGCTAAAATGTTTCCCCTAGTCTGTAAAGACACTTAGGTATATCACCTACCCTCATCCTCACTTAGAGACAAAACTCGAAACAAAGATCAAGCTTAGAGATGTCACTAACCCATTGTAGTTGACCAAATACGTCGACTATCCTTAGCCATCATATTACAACCTTACAAGTTCTACACTCATTGAAATATGATACGCAAGTAGCCAAACCACCTCAAAACCTCCAATCTAACAAACTAAGTTCAACCAAAATCACAAGACAAGACCCTATGCAAAAAGAACATGGGGCAACCCTTAGAGATCAATTGGACCTTAAGACAAGAATGGACCTACCTCCTATTGTTACCACATGACAACCTCCCACTCAAAGAAGGTTTCATAGGGAGTTGGATCCTAACTCTATGGGTTTTACTATCCATTGGGATGCAACTAATCCACCCCAAGCATGCCGCCAATTCTATCACATCAACTCTAACAAGTCACAAGGCAATACCTAATACAAGATGAGCACGGAACAACACCTATGAACATTCTTAGTAACAATATACTCAACAAAAGGTAGAAACAAAGGTTCACACAACAAATTGAGGCACACAAGAAGCCCATAAGCAACCTAAAAAGGAATAATGGAAGGTATAGAGGTACTCGGATCCATCAAAATCAAAACCTTCAACTTACTCGCGAAGTACCAAGCCAAGTCTAGTGACCCCTAGAGGGGTATGGTTGAGAATGTCGACAACCATCCTTATGATCTTTAGGGAACCATGGACAATGCCTCATCTTATGATCCATTCCAACACATCCAAGACACGCACCCGAACCAGCTAATTAATCTCCCGGGTGGTACCTTCCACTCTTGAAGCATGTAAGAGGATCTTGCCCACCAACACCTTCACTTTGATACTTGGGGTTGGTCACCCCACCCTTGGAAACCCTCTTGTTTGGAGCATCATCATACTCTTGACCTCAGAAGCTACCATCAAATCGATCCCCCTTAGACCCCTCACTTTTCCTCTTTCTAAGCTTCTTCCCCTCAAGTTGTTCGGCATAAATCATAAGGCGGGACAAATCCATATCACTAATCAACATAGCAGACTAGCAATTCTCACTCACCAAATCAGATACTCCCATCATGAATTTACTCATCCTAGACTTTGGATCAGCCACCAATTTGGGGGCATATTTTGAAAGTTGATTGAACTTAAGGGCATACTCCCTGACACTCAAAGATCCTTGTTTCAACTTCATGAACTCCACAAATTTATCTTCCCTAAGCTCAAGAGGGAATAACCGATTAAGAAAAGCTGCCCTGAACTCCTCCCATAGAAACACATTATCAGCCCACTTCTCTTCCTTCCATTGATTAAACCATATTTGTGCTAACCCCTTGAGTTGTTAAGCCGTCAACTCTGCCTTTTCCTTCGATCTAACTCCCATGATAGTTAATACCTTGTAGACATCATTAATGAATTCTTGAGGGTCCTCATCTACCTTAGATCCATAGAATTTCGGCGGATTCATCCTCATAAAGTCTCTCACTCGAGATGCTGGAGTAGGACCATGAGGGGCTTGGGCCCCTTGGTTAGCTTGATTAGCCACAACATGGGCTAACATAGTAAGTGCATCCCGAAATTCTCCATGAGTCCGTTGTTCTTCGGGAGAGCGGTCTCTTCTTTCTTTTGTGTCAGGTATGATCTAGAATAGTAAAGAACAGTCGTTACTGTGCAAGACTTTCTGGGTTATCTATTTTGGGGATCAACGTGATGAGTGTATGGTTCATTTCAAAGGGGAAGGACCCTTCAGAGAAGGCATATTGCACAAACTTGATTAAATCCTCGCCAACCAGGTGCCAATTTTTCTGGAAGAGACCTGGTGGGAAGCCATCAAAGCCTTAATGTATATTCTAGTAATAACATATATTAGATTTCTATTCAATTAAATATCATAAGAGAAGATAGGCTGCTTACTATTGAAAGGGGGAAAAACTTAATTCAACACTATGGGACAACTTAGAACATGAAGAAGGGAAATATTTCCTAACACATCTCATAGCCTTCTATTCATAGTTGTGGTGTGCAATACTACCATGAAAAAGACTCTAGTCAATGCTATGTGTTGCACTCTGAGGATATAACAACCTAGTTCTCTGATACAACAAGTCTCAAGGCATATCATTACATATTCTTGGTCGCGAAAGCAATTAAAATGACAATAAGAGATAAGCATAAAGAAGGGAATTAGGACTAAGGATAAACTTCCATATCATAACATCCAGAAACAAGAGAGTCAAGGCTCATAGCATAGACACATAACATGTCCAACAACACCTCTACTATATAGATAAGAGCGGGGGCCACGACAAATAATCGGGCTCACCCTCATAGTTAATACATAAAAAAAATAAACATACTCTTAGTACATAGCAAGAGATCATAAGTAACGTCCCCGGAATGGTGGATTCACCAACAAGCTTGATAGACAATCGTACTAGCCACGTGGAGGAGGTGGATGATCAAGTGGTGCACTAGTTCCTACATGGTAACATCATGTAGGCATAGAGTATGTGTTAGTACATTTGATGTATTAATTATGTATGATGCAATGCAACAAGAGATGGCAGCATAGTCCTAATGCATAATCATAATTAATGAATAGCATAATAACAATATGACATGTATGAATGATGCAGGAAGTAAAACAAGCTTACGACCCAAATCAACTTGTGTAGTTCATAATACATAGTATGGGAAGAAATGTCAACCGACATAAATAACACCAAGTGAGCTACAACTTGGAACGCCGATGTCAACCCCACATCGGAAGAAAGGGGGGAAGTTACTTGCCAAGGTAAACCTCCTAATGCCTAAGTGGATGCACTAAGCCTTATACGAATCAGGTACTCACCTCAAGTTCTTGGACATAGATACTCGCCTCAAGATCGGACTCGGGTACTCACTTCAAGCCCTCATATTTAGGGTACTCGCCTCTTAGAGATTTGGGTGCTCGACTCTTAGAGATTTAAGGACTTTCCTCTAATCCCTTTACCTACGGTGGCACAAAGTTCTAGGACTTGGGGACTTTCCTCAGGTCCACTCGGTGCTAAGTCTAATCCCACAGAATATATAAGATAATCATACTTTAAAAACTTGAAATAAACATAGAGAAATGGCACGAGTAGTTCTCAGCATCATTGACCTAAAATGGTGAGTCTAACTGCAATCATAAGATTGGGTCAACATCAATATTACCCTTTCATTATCACCAACATCAATGGCTCACAAGAGGTATAATATTAAGAAAAGGGCTTAATCCGGTCCTACAACATCATTAACATTTTCATGATATAAGCACTTTTTTAGAAAGCTCATAATCATCATAGAGTCACTTGATTCATAACTCAACCGATAGATCATCAAAACTTAAAGAATCCTTAACAAGACATTTTATCAAACCCTTGGCGGGTGTGTAATGTTAGTGTAAAACCATGCATTTCAAGAGTGTTATCATGCTAGAAAATCCAATGTAAAACCATCACTAGATACTTGGTAATACCCTCAAGCAATATACATCAAAATCCTTCATCAACTCTCATAATAAATCGAAGATTCATAGCCCGAAACATAGTAAAATAGACAAAATTTCATAAACCCCAACATAGTGTGCAGTGAATTTCATAATAAATAAGACTCATAAGTAAATCAACTTTAAATTATGCATTTTTTTAAAAAAGGAAACTTGGGCATCATGGGTGAAAGGAACCCATGAAAGAACCTACATACCTTAGCTTTTGGAGAATCCTTGAACAAGATTGGAGATGGTGACTTGAAGCTTGAATGAGAACCTTGAAATTCGGATGAGTTTGAGACTTGAAATTAGGAGATAAAATATTGGCAAAGTAGTTGAGTAAGTATTGGGGAATGTTTAGAATAATATGAGGATGAAAAATGGCTAAGTATAGGTACTTCCACTTTTGGGAACACTTAGGCCCAAGACCCAAAAGCCTTGGGCGGAGACAAAAATCACTGGAAAAAAATTCATAGGTCTGCATCTGGTCCGCGACGGATACCTGTCATGGAGGCAAGAATTACACAGGTCCGCGATGGTTGCGTGTCGTGGTACCATTGTAGATCAATTCTGGAATTTGAAAGTTATAAAAAATGAAGTTACTAATCGTTGGCTCTCAAATCAGGGTTAGACCCACTTCCTACTTAATTTGACCCCCTGAACAAGAATATGAAGTCATACTTTTGATATCATGCACGGATTTTGAGATATACAGATATCACGATTCCAGGCACTTCCGAGGCACATTTTCGGGCACATTTTGGGTCGTTACAATGAGTACATATAGCAATATGGAAAGCATGGAAGATTCTTGTAGTAACCATGCTTATATGGATCATAAACTAAGTGTAAGGAGTGACCATTCATAGTGTAATCCAAGGCCCACCACCCCTTTAGATAGGCGCATGAGGTACAAACCCCTTCATGAGGTTGATGGAGTACAGACCCCCCAACAAGGTTGATGGACACAAACCCCCAACAAGGTTACCTGGGCCTACCACCCCCTGAGCTAGGCCATCGAGGTAACAACCCCTCAACAAGGTTACTCGGGCCTATAACCCCCTGAGCTAGGCTTGGTCATCCCCAACACTATAGAGATAATATCATATATATATGTATATACACAAACAAACACTCCTTTCATCATCATATACATACATTCCCTTTCATCATCATTCCATCATTAGTTCATCATCATATAGTCATTCAACTCATAAGATATGCATAAGACCTTCAGTTCCTCAAGAAACCATAATTGGACATTTTATCAAACACTTAGAGGGTGTGTAGTGCTAGTATAAAATCATGCAATTCAAGAATGTAATTATGCAAGAAAATTCAATGCAAAATCATCAATACATACTTGGTGACACCCTCAAGAAATATACATCAAAACCCTTCATCAAAGCTCACATTAGATCTTAGATTCATAGCCCAAAACATAGTAAAAAAAGTCCCAATTTCATAAACCTCAATATAGTGTGCAGTGAATTTCTTAATAAATAAGACCCATGAGTAAATCAACTTTAAATCATGCAAATTATATTAAAAGGAAACTTGAGTATCATGGGTGAAAGGAACCCGTGAAAGAAAGCCACATACCTTAGCTTTGGAGATGAACTTGATGAATATTGGAAATGGAGACTTAAAGCTTGGTTGTATTACTTAATATCTAGAGAAGGTTTTGAGACTTGAATTTAGGAGATGACATATTGGCTATGTGTTTGAATGAGTATTGGGAAATGTTTAGAATGATAATATGGTGAAAAATTGCTAAATATAGGTAATTTCACGTTTGGGAACACTGAGGCCCAAGACCCAAAAGCCTTGGACCGAGATAAAAATCACTAGCAGCAAAAACATAGGTCCATGTCTGGTCCACAACATGGACCTATCGTGAAGGAAAGATTTATAAAGGTCCGCAACTGCCCATATTCCCACTCAATTTGACCCCCTGATCAAGAATACAAAATCAGATTTTTTATATCGCGTGTGGATTTTGAGATATATGGAAAGTACGATTTCAGGCACTTCCAAGGCATATTTTCGGGCACTTTTTGGCGTCGTTAATTTACTCTTAGCCCAAATTCCCTTGTTTATGCATGTCTCTCATTTTCATTTTAATTACTTCTGTGACCAAGGATGTGTAATGAGATGCTATGAGGCATGTTTGGGGTTCCTTCAGGTTCCCCATTCGCTGGTCATGTCTAGGCCCTAGGCTTGGTTCGTGATAGTAGTACGGGCCTAGCATCCCCCAACAAGGTGATTGAGGTATATAACCCTCAATTGGTAGTATGGTCCTAGCACCCCCCGACAAGGTGATTGAGGTATATACCCCTCAATTGGTAGTACGGGCCTAGCACCCCCGACAAGGTGATTGAGGCATAGCACCCCCTCAATAAGATATGGTCAACTTGCAATACTATAGATACTTTACATGAAATCAACACATAAATGCATTCCTTTCATCATCATAAAGTCACTTAACTCATAAGCCATGCAATAGATCATGAATAACTCAAGAACCCTTAACCAATATTTTATCAAACACTTAGTAGGTGTGTAGTTCTAGTTAAAAGTCATGTAATTCAAGTATGAAATCATGTGAGAAAACATAATGTAAATAAACTTACCAACACTTGGTAATACCATTATGCAATATACATTGAAACCCTTTATCAAATCTCATAATAGATCATAGATTTATAACTCAAAACATACTTAAACAGCCACATTTTATGAAACCCCAACATAGTTTATATTCAAATTTCATAATAGAAGATACCTATAGAGAATCAACTTGAAAGCATGTAATTTACTTAAAAAGAAAGGTTAGGCACCATGGGTGAAAGGATCCAATGGATGAAACCCATATACCTCCAACTTTGGAGATTTCCTGGATAAAGATTTAAATGAGAACTTGAAGCTTGAGTGAATTTCTGGAGATCCGGAATGAGTTTGGGACAATTAAATTTAAGTGAAATATTTGGCTAAGTGTTAGACAGGGTTTTGGGGAATATCTTGAATGATATGAGGTTGAAAAATGACTAAGTATAGGTGTTTTTATGCATAGGAAGGCTTAGGACCAAGACCCTAAGGTCTTGGATCGAAATAAGAAAATTGGCAGCAAAATACACTGCTCCGCGTCACAGAGCCAACGCGGACTGCCACTGGAAGCTGAAATTTTTGGAAAATAAAATTTTGATACGATTGCTCTAAAATCAGTGTTAGACCCATCCCACACTCAATTTTTCCAGTGATCACGAATCTGAAGTCGAATTATTGATATCACGCATAAATTTTGAGGTATATGGAAATTACGATTATGGGCATTTCCGAGGCACATTTTCGGGCACTTTTTGGGGTGTTTTATGTATGTAGGTGATGATGAAATAGAATCAAGAATGAGTTAATGCAGTTTTTCATCAGCCTCCACGAGCACCAATGTACGATGATCCCTACTATAAGAGGACACTTGTTTCATTATTAATCAGAAGAGGGGATTTCGGACCAATGCCTAAGGGTCTAATAAGGACTATTGGTATAATAGAGATAGTGCTTTCAGGGACAACCATGGAGGTTACTATGAAGGTATCAGGGCCAAAACAAAGATGTATACTGGGGCCACATTGCTATAGAAATGGTCCAGATGTGCCACCACACAATCGTGATACCAAAGCTAGTAGTTCTATAGTTGAGGCGATGCTTGACCGCCTGTCGAAGAAAGCTGAGACACTGAGACATTGAGGGGGATGAAGTTTGACATCTACAGCATAAATAAGAGAATCAATTCTCATTTTGTTACCATCAAACAGCTTGAGGAATAGTTTGGTCAAGTGTCAACTCAACTCAACTAGTGTTAGAGAGGTACACTGCCTAGCAACACAATTCAAAACCCAAAGAACGTGGCTCTTTACATGGTGGTTACTACTTGTAGTGGCAAGACTACCATTGATCCTCCCATGCCAGTACATGATGATGATCTTTGAGAGAAAGCAGTTGAGGTTAAGGATAAAGATACCGTGGTTGATCGCGTCAAGGATGGGGTGAGTGATGCTGCAAAGGCACCATAGAATCTAAATCCTATTCCTAGGCCTCCTCCTCCCTTCCTTCAAAAAATCAAAAAGAAGGAGAAGGAGCTCAAGTTCAAAGACTTTCTCTTCATGCTAAAACAACTCTCCATCAACATCCCTCTCATTGAGGCATTGGAGAATATGCTAGGGTACGCTAAGTTTATGAAGGACCTAGTTACAAAGAAGCACATTGTGAGTCAGGAGCTCTCCCAAGAGCTTCAACATTGTAATGTAATTGCCACAAGGTCCTTGGTGAAAAACTGAGAAAATCCCAGTGCTTTTACCATACCCTGCACTATTGGAGATATGGAGTTTGAAAGGGCATTGTGTGATCTCAGTGCCAGTATAAATCTAATGTCCCTTGCAGTCTTCAAGAAGATATGACTAGGATCCCCTACTCCAACAAGCATGCTGTTTTTGATGGATGACCACACAGTGAAGAAGCCTATGGATATACTCTATGACGTACTCATCAAAGTTGAGAAATTCATATTCCTCATAGACTTTGTGATCCTAGATTGTGAAGTTGACTTTGAAGCCTTAATCATCTGGAAAGGCCCTTCCTAGCCACTTGTCGAGCACTAGCGAATATGGAAGCTAACCAACTCAAGTTCAGATTAAATGACGAAGGAGTCATCTTCAATATCTATCAGTCAATGAAGTGGCCATATGATTTGAAGATGGATGTTTGGGACTAGGTAAAGTCTGAGTAACAAGTTGTCTAAGTTGTGCTGCGACAATAAATCAGGTGCTACTTGGGAGGCAACCTAAGATATTTGATGTAATAGTTGTAGTTGTGTTTTCTCTTTAGCTTTTGGACTAGGAGGTATTTTAAGTTTTCATATTTTGGTCATAATTTTTGACATTAGACTAGGTGCATGAGGGGATAACAGAGGAGCAGGAGCTCAAGCTTGTCATGAGATAGCCGAGGCAGGAGAAGGAGATGAGATAGGCTTGAGAGCTGAGATGGTAAGGGGTTTTGGCCCCTATGGTCATGGTTCTACAACTGAAGAGGCCACAAGGCAAGCTGAGAGTGGCCAGACTCAGCTAGACACCGGCACTTAGGTGCCCAAGTATGTTCTTTTTTACCTCGATACTTTATTTTGTACTTTTGTGTGCATTGAGGATAATGTACCTCTATTTCGATGGAGTATGGGTAGTTATAGGCTTTACTGAAGTTTGAATAGCCGTGTCCTATAACTATCCCAAATTTTGAATCCTAGGAGTTTTCTTATCTGTGTTCTTTTTCCCCATGGATATTTAATTTTTGTTGAACCGACATATTTAGGATGTGTAGGTAGTATTGGTAGCATTATCTATGGCATATATGTGTTTTTGTGCTTTTTTGTGAAAATTGATACCCACCAAATAATTTGTTAGTTAGTCTAGATAGCCACCAAGCATATTTAATTGTGTCGATAATGCTTGTTCTAATAAGTGAGGATGAAATTGAGATAAGAAGCATGATCTGAGAGTCTGTGTTGATAGTGTAATCAACGTTGTGTGAGTGTGAGATTACTTTGCTAAATTCATGTATTGTGTTTCAGTTCAGAACTTGCCCTGTTAATCTAACTTAGACTGTAGGTAGTTGGTTAGGAAAGAATCTTAGGTCATTATTCATAATAGCCCACTCAACCTAAATAACCAACCAAATGTGTGAAAAATCCCTTGATCCTAATGTTTGAGCCCTACATGTACCTTTTCGTTGTAAAAAGCTAAGTGACCTAGCCATATTAGATTCAAACCTTGAAATTGGCCCTGGTCCTTCCTTGAACATTGTGCACCTTCACTGAGGCAAAAAGCCTAAGTTCAGGGTGGCTACCAAAAGTGTCCCTAGTTCTTTGGTTGGAATATCTTGGATGATGAGCTTCTTCCATTATCCTCCTTCTTAGTCTATTAATATCAGGCACAGATAATCTATTTTGGTAATAAAGCACTCCATTTTGTGTAAGTTCAAAGCCCTTCATCATACCCTAACTCACCTTTTCCGTATGTCATTGTAGAATAGGATCCTTAAACTGCTTTTCTTTTACCTCCATTACCAACGAAGACTCTGTAGGATTATGCACAACAATCCTTTCCTTTGGAGTTTCAAGAAGGTGAACTCCCAAACTAGCTAGTTGACATAGATCCTTAGCCACCTTCTGATTTACCGTAGTCTAATCTAATATTCATGATTGCCTTATGACTCAGATCATTGGCTACCACATTTGTTTTCCCTAGATGGTATAGTATATCAACGTCGTAATCTTTTATTAGCTCTAGCCATCTCTGTTGTCTTAAATTTAGGTCTTTTGCTTAAAAATATGTTGCAGGATATCATTATCAGTACATATGTCAACGTGAACCCCATACAAATAGTGGCGCCATATTTTCAAAGCAAACACAACTGCTGCTAGCTCAAGGTCATGTGTTTGGTAGTTTTTCTCATGTGGTTGCAGTTGTCTCGAGGCATAAGCAATTACCCTACCATGTTTTGTCAGTACACAACCTAAACCAACTCCTGAATCATCATAATACACTGCATACCCCTCAGCGCCTTCTGGAAGCACTAGCACAGGTGCCAAAGTTAGCCTGCTTTTCAACTCTTGGATGCTACTTTCACGTTCATCATTCCATTGGAACTTGGTCGCCTTATGTGTCAAATTTTTTAGACGTGCGGAAATAGAAGAGAAACCCTCAACAAACCATCTGTAATAACCTGTCACCCTAGGAAGCTTCAAACTTCCGTGAGTGTTGTTGGCCTTGGCCAATCTTTCACCGCCTCTATCTTTAGTGAATCAACCCTTATTCCTTCATCGGATATAATTTGACCCAAGAATGCCACAAATTTCAACCAAAATTCACATTTAGAAAACATGCCATACAACGGTCGATCACGAAGAACCTGTAATACTTGTTGTAAGTGATTTGCATGGTCCTCTTCTGATCTTGAATATACCAAAATATCATCTATAAATACTATCATGAATACATCCAAGAATGGCTTGAACACCCAATTCATCAAATCCATAAAAACTACTGGTGCATTTGTTAGCTCAAATGACATAACAAGAAATTCAAAGTGACCATAGAGTGTTCTAAAAACTGTGTTAGGTGTATCTTTCTCCTTCACCCTTACTTGGTGATAACCTGATCTCAAATCAATTTATGAAAAGCATTTGGCACCCTGTAACTGATCAAATAAATCATCAATTGTGGGGAGGAGATATTTGTTCTTAATTGTAATCTTGTTCAATTATCGGTAGTCGATACATATTCTCAAGGTGTCATCAGTTTTACATACAAATAAAACAGGTGCACCCCAAGGGGACACATTAAGCCTTATAAAACCCTTCTCTAGCAAGTGTTTTAATTGCTCCTTTAAGGCACATAATTTTGCTGGGTCCATTCTATGTGGAGGGATAAAAATAGGTTGAATACTTGGAAGTAAGTCAATACTAAAATCTACAACTCGCTATGGAGGTAAACCCGGAAGCTCTTCAGGAAACACATCAACAAATTCATTCACTACTGGAACAGATTGAAGAGTTGGTGATTCTTCCTCCATATACCTCACTCTAACTAGATGACATATATATCCCTTGGATATTATCTTCTTGCCTTAAAATAAGAGATAAACTTACCCTTTGGTGCCCCAACATTGCCTTTCCATTCAAGAACTGCCTAATTTGGAAAGTGGAAGGACACTCTCTTAGTTCGGCAATCCATGGTGGTATAGAAAGAAGCTAACTAATCTATACCCATTATAACATCAAATTCCACCAGTTTTAGGTCAATAAGGTCAACCAATATGTCACGGTCACAAAAAGTTACTATACAGTCATAATAGACCCTTCTAGCTATAATAGATTCACCGATTTGTGTAAACACTTCAAATGGTTTGTTCAATAATTTAGGTGCTCTCTTAAGATTCCCAGCAACTAGTGGAGTGTTGTATGATAGTGTAGAACCAGGGTCAATTATTGCATATACATTATGTGAAAAGATGAACAATGTACCTGTTATGACATCTAGTGAGGCTTCAAAATTTTGCTGACTCCGTAGAGCATAACTGAGATTCTGGACTCCGCTAGAGCTAGTTGCCTCGCTAACACCTCTTACATGACCTGTAGGTGCTTGCTGACCCCTACCTAATGGAGGAACTGATGATGATGATGTAATAGTTGACCTAGTAGGTTGTGCTATATCACCCATATGTCTCCTCGGGTAATCTCTCATCATATGCCCTGGCACACCACATCAATAACAAGAATCTGTCCCAACACGACATGTACCCAAATGACTCCTCCCACATTGTTTGCAAGGCTTCCTAGGAGTCATTTGTTGGGTTGCCGAATTTTCCATTGTCCATGCACCTTGTCCTTCACTTCTTTGGCAAAACTGATTACTTCTAGACCCTTGAAGTTGTGGTGGAGCACTAGCTGCAGAGTAGGAGGATGATGGCCTAGTCGGTCAATTAGAAAATCGAGGCCTCAACTAACCTTGGGAAAGTATAAATTGCTCGTAGATCTGGCCCTATTGGACTGTCCCCTTTCTAACTCTTGTGTCCTTCTTGTTTGCCTCTGATCCTCTAGTTTTTGTGCAAAAGCTTGCATATTTGCTATATCAGTGTCTTTATTCAAAGAAGCAATGGTACAATCTCTAACCAGATAGAAACCCAACCTATCCATATATCGATAAACTATATCTATCATAGTAGCAACTACATTCGAAGCATACCTGGCCAAGGAATTAAATTGAAGGCTATATTCCCTCACGCTCATATTCCTTTGATGGAGATTCAGCAACTAACCTACACAGGCCTCTCGGATCTCTATTGGAAAGTAATGGACAAGAAATGCCCCTTTGAACTCCTTCCAAGTAGTTGGAGGTGCATCTATACCCTTAGACTAATTCCATGCTTCATACCATAGTATAGCCACACCCTTCAATCTATATATGGCCAGCCCAATAGCTTCTGGACCACTTACGTCCATGGCATCCAAATTGTGTTGGATCTGATCGATGAAGTCTTGTGGATCTTCATTAGGATCTGTCC
>JAPFFP010024204.1:0-16201 GCA_026153255.1 Solanum medicagineum
GGGGCGATCCTATCACGGGTGGTACCCCGAGGGGTTAAGGAAGAACCTCGCCAGGGGCGATCCTGATACAGTTATACTACTGATCAGTTGGTTACTTACAGTACATGATGTGCACAGATTATACAGTAAAGGTAAACCAATATAATGAACATAAAGTATACGGTTCCAAAGTATATCCAAAGGTAGTCACTTATTCCACATCAGTGCATGATTTCATTTGAGTTGTTATTTCATGTACAGTATTTGCTGCCTTACATATTTAGTACATTATCTCGTACTGAGTCCCTTGCGAGGGAGCTGCATTTCATGCTGTAGGTACAGGTGCTAGTAAATCTCCCCAGTAGGAGCACAGGACATTCAGCTGCTGTACTAAGCTCTTGGTTGTTTCAGAGCTTTGTGTGTGTGTCTAACGTATATAAGTTATATTGTACAGTTATTTGAGACGGGGCCTATCCCGACCCTTATTCGATACTCCCTATGATCTAGAGGCTTTGTGGATTATGTAAACTAAAGTGTGGTCATATCTCGTTCTTTAAACACCGTGGCCCCAACGGCCTAGTCACATGTATTTTCTTTTGGCTTGTATCACTGTTTACTTTCATAAAGGCATGTTAAAATATAGAAATCTGTTATAAAATATATAGAAAGTGCATAGATATAGGTTGGTTCTCCCGATCCTTATCAACAATGGGTGCCGGTCCGCCCTAAAGGGATTTGGGGCGTGACAATCACCAAACCTCAAGGGGTTTATACATTAGAAATCTAGCTTGGTCTATTCTTCAAATATGATCATTTATATGAGCATGAGTTATTTAAGCATTTTTTACTTATGCATTGTTCTTACATGTCTGTCTTGCTATAATAAGCTCATTGCCTATTACTATGCATTTTTATCATTATGTTGATTTCTTATTGCATTCCATCCTACATACTTACTATATTCAAACGTACTAACCATACTCTTGCCTACATGATATCAGTATGTAGGAATTGGTACTGAAGTTGATCATCATCTTCCTCCACTTGTCTATTCGGTTCAATTCCTAGCTTGTTGGTGAGTACACCATTTCGGGGACCTTAAGCAGTGTTGCTATTATCTTTGTATTGAGACACTATCTTATGTTCTATTGACTATGAGGGTGAGCCCGGTAGCTTTGTCTTCGCCCCCACTCTATCTATGTATTTGGATGTGTTTGTAGGACAAGTTGTGTATTTATGATACGAGCTATGACTCTTTGTCTTTGATGTTGATGTTTTGACAAGCTATCCCTTGGCCCCTTGTTCCTCATTACTTACATTTTTCCTTTTATATGCTATCGCGATCAAGGATGTGTAATGACAAGCTAAGAGGCTTGTTTGGGGTTCCCTTGGGTTCCCCATTCGCCATGTCACGTCTAGGCCCTAGGCTTGGGTCGTGAAAAACTTGGTATCAGAGCACTAGGTTGATAGATCCTTGGAATCAATCCGCGTCGATAAGAGTCCTATTCATAGTTGTGAAGCGTGCCATGACTATGAGTAGGAGGCTATGAGGCATTTTAGGAAATGTTTCCCTTCTTCATATTCTAAGTCGTGCTATAGGGTTGTGTCGAGTTTTTCCCCCGTAATGATTGTTCTTTGCCATTCTAGATCATGTCAAACACTAGAGAGAGACGTGCACAAACCCCCGAGGAGCAACCTACCCAAGTGGTGGCCAACCAAGTCAAACAAGGGGCCCAAGCCCCTCATGCTACTACTTCGGGAGCTAGGGTAAGCTATTTCATAAGGATGAATCCTTCGATTTTCTATGGGACTAAGGTGAAGGAAGACCCACAAGAGTTCATTGATGAGGTCTACAAAATCTTTAATATTATTTGTATTGGGCCAAATGAAAAGGCAGAGTTGGCGGCATACCAACTCAAGGGGGTAGAATAAATTTTTTCTGATCAATGGAAGGGAGAGAAGGGAAATGGTTATGTATACTTTGGGAGGAGTTCAAATTAGCTTTCCTCAATCGATTTTTTCCTCTCGAGCTTAGGGAAGCAAAGTTGGTGGAGCTTATGAACTTGAGACAAGGTGCTATGAGTGTGAAAGAGTATTCCCTCAAGTTTAATCAACTTTCAAAGTATGCTCCTCATATAGTGGCCGATCCTAGATTTAGGATGAATAAAATTTTTGATGGAGGTCTCTGACTTGGTGAGTGAAGAATACCAGTCTGCCTTGCTAATTAGTGACATGGACTTGTCTCGGTTGATGACATATGCCGAGCAAATGGAGGAGGAAAAGTTGAGGAAGAGGAGGGGCCATGAGGCCAAGAGGGCCCATTCTGAGGAAAAGTTCCAAAAGGGTACTGTATATCATCAAGGCCAAGGGTCTCACCATGCTAATAATAGGGGGTTTGCCAATGACCTCCCTAGGCCTCAAGGTGTTGGTGGTGTGGTTCCTAGTGGTGTGTGTCCTAAATGTGGGAAGAGTCAAAATAGCCTGTGTTTGAAGGGTTCCAATGCATGCTTTAGTTGTGGGGAGCTAGGTCACAAGAAGATAGATTGTCCAAGAAATCTTGGTAAGGTCCGGGGTACAAATGTGGTTCCATTGGGTGGGGGTGGTCCTCAAGGTGGTGCCCCAAGGCACAACTGATTTTATGCTATTCATGGGAGGCAAGGGTTTGGTGAGGTTCCCGATATTGTTACCAATATACTGAAAATCGTTGACTTTGATGTATATGCTTTGATTGATTCGGGTGCCACTCTCTCCTTTGTTACCCCTTTTGATGGTAGAATATTTCATGTTGACCCCGTGTTGTTGCTTAAGTAATATGATGTGTCTACTCCTATTAGTGCCTCTATTGTTGCTAGGAATGTTTATTGAAGTTGTCCTACTTGCATTTTCATAAGTTGATGCTTCTTGTTGAATTAGACATGGTAGATTTTGATGTCATTCTTGGGATAGATTGGTTGCATGCCTACTATGCTTTTATTGATTGTTGAACCTATAAGATCAGGTTTCAGTCCCCAAATGAACCCTTTCTTGAGTGGGAAAGTCAAGATGTGGTGGTCAAGGGTAGATTTATTTCATGCATTAAAGCCCATAAGTTGATCTCTAAGGGATGTCTTTACCATCTTGTGAGGGTTAAAGATGTGGAGTACAAACACCCTTCTATCGAGTATGTTTGATTGTAAATGGGTTTCTTAATGTCTTCCCAAATGACCTTCCCGGTTTCCCTCCCAAAAGGGAGATAGAATTTGGTATGGATCTCATTCACGATACCCAACCTATCTCCATTCCACCTTACCATATGGCCTCGGCGGAGTTGAAGGAGTTAAAGGAGCAATTTAAAGAATTGTTGGAGAAGGATTTTACTAGACCTAGTCAATAATGTTGGGGTGCCCCGGTGTTGTCTATTAAAAAGAAGGATGGGTTACTTAGAATGTGTATTGACTACCGACAACTCAATAGGGTCACTATAAGGGATAGATATCCTCTTCCAAGAATTGATGACTTGTTTGATCAATTGCAAGGGGCTAGCTTTTTCTCAAAGTTGGGTTGCCCAAGACTAGAAAAGGTTTTGATTCCATATGGGTGGTGGTTGATAGGATGATGAAATCAGCTCACTTTCTATCGGTTAAGATTACATATGGGGCTGAGGAATATGCAAGTTTGTATGTCCATGAGTTAGTGAGGTTGCATGGGGTTCCTTTATCCATCATATCGGATCGGGGTGCACAATTCACGTCACACTTTTGGAGGTCTTTTCAAAGGCGTTTGGTACAGAAGTTCACCTTTGTACGACCTTTCACCCCCAAACGGATGGCCAAGCCGAAAGAACCATTCAAGCCCTTGAAGATATGCGTAGAGCATGTGTATTAGGGTTGAGGGATAGTTAGGATGACCATCTTCCTTTGATTGAATTCGACTACAACAATAGCTATCACTCTAGCATCGGCATGTCTCCTTTCGAGCCTCTTTATGGGAGGCTTTGTAGATCACCGGTGGGTTGGTTTGAGGCTGGAAAAGTGGCTTTATTGGGACCGGATCTAGTTATGGAGGCTCTTGAGAAGGTTAGGATGATTAGGGAGAGGTTAAGAACGGCCCAAAGTGGTTAAAAATCCTATGCCGATGTGAGAAGAAGAGACCTTGAGTTCAAAGTGGATGATTGGGTCTATTTGAATATTTCTCCACTGAAAGGTGTGGTCCATTTTGGTAAAATGGGAAGTTGAGTCCAATATGTGTTGATCCTTATAAGGTGATGAAGAGGGTTGACAAGGTAGCTTATGAGTAGAAGTTTCCTAGTGAAATGAATTTAGTTCATCTGATGTTTCATGTCTCTATGTTGAGATAATGTGTGAGTGATCCTAATGCCATTGTACCTCTTGATGTTGTTGGTGTTGTTGAGGATAGCTAGACTTATGAGGAGGTTCCAGTTCTGATATTGGATAGGCAAGTGAAGAGATTGAGGAAAAAGGAAATGACATCAGTTAAGGTCCTTTGGAAGAACCAACAAGTCGAAAGAGATACATGGGAGGCCGAAGCGGACATGCAAAACCCATATCCTTATCTTTTCAACTCCACTCAAGCCTAAGGTACTAATCGTAAGTCCATTTTGCGATTCTAAGTTTTAATTTTTGGCCTTAAGCTATTGCACGTATTCATGTTTATATGGGCAAGGTTTTATGGTAATTTTGATGTTCATGTTGAGACTTTTGAAAATCATGTTTAGATACATTTGTTGCATCCATATTAGGCTAAAATCTTCATGGCTACCTTGCTTGTGTAAGTTTCTATTACATTCGGGGACGAATGCTACCAAGGAGGAGATATTGTGACACCCCATAACTTCATGCTCTTGTATATCCATGTTTCAAGCCTCATTTGGTTAGGTTGGGGGTGTATTAGGTTCATGGGTGACTCCTAGTACTTAAACGAGTTCAAGACTTCCCTAAAAGTTGAGTTTTAGGTGATGGTTCATGCAAAGGTCAACTTTAAACTAGCATAGCTTTTAGCACATTTGGAACTGGTTCACCACAACATGTCAAATGAAATCCCTATGAGTTAGCTTTGCAATGCACTTGGTTTCACCTCGTTCTGAGGTCAGATGAGGGAGTTATGATCGTTTTCGTAAGACCCTCCCGTGCAGTGATGTCACACGGGCACCAATATGGGCAGTGGTGTCTTGAACGGGTTGTGTGAGGCATGTGATGCTGGTAAAAACCATCTTAAGCTTAAGGCATGGACCACGAGCAGTGGCACAAGTCGTGAGGCTTACCATTGGTCGTGAGGAGGGGCGTGAAGGTGAGTAAGGGAGGCTTGGTATGCGCAGAGGTGAGTTTGAGGCTAAGGCATGGACCATGACCACCCACAGTGGTCATGGCAGGTGTCACGGGTCATGGCCCTTGGTATGGAGCCTGGGAAATATATTTCAGCACCGAGTATGGTTCCACGAGCCTCCACATGGGCCAAAAGGCTACACATGACCCATGGAGTCCTCTTTGACGAGACGTCTTTTTACAATCCATTTCCATCTTCAACGTTTTCACTAAGGAGCTTGTCATGGGCTCTCCACATGACCCGTGGAGTGCCGCATGACCCGTAGGACCTTCCGTGGGGCAATGCTTTTCCAAATTTTCTATTCGTTCACTAATGGCGTTTTCGTAAATGCTAATTACTCTAATTCCCTTTTTAGACTTCCAATGCTATCTTAACCTTCCTAAAGAACCTAAACAAGGTTCCAAAGTATCAAACTCATTACTCTCATCTCAAATAAACTCTCAATTCTCTCAGATTTCTCCATCAAGCTCCAATTCAACTTCAAGGAAACGCAAGAACAACATTGGATTCAGAGATCATTTCCAAGCCTCCATTTTTCCCAATCTCAATTCCAAGTAATTCTATACCTAAGGTATGTCGGTTTCTTTCATGGGTTCCTTTCATCCATGATACCTAACCCTCCTTTTACTCAAATTGCATGAATTAAAGTTGATTTACAAATGGTTCTTGATGATTATGAAATTCACTACATAGTAAGTTAAAGATATGTGAAATTGTGATTGTTTACTACTGAGCTATAATCCCTGACCTATTATAAGATTTGTGGAGGGGTCTTGATGTATGTTTCTTGAGGGTGTTGCAAGGTGTTGATTTATGTATTTACAATGAGTTTTCTTGCATGATTTCATCTCCATATTTCATGGTCTTATACTAGTATTACACACCCTCTAAGTGTTTGATAAAATGTCCAAATGTAGTTTCTTGAGGTGTTGAAGGTCCAAAGCATGAGATATGGTTTTATTGACTATATGATGATGAATTGAGCTTATGTACATGATTACTCTATATATAAGTGTTGCGTTAGACCATGCCCAATCCGAGGGGTCTAAGGACCCGGATAACCAAGGTGGGGATTTGTACTCATCAACTGAGGGAATGGTTCGTACTTCTCCACCTAGGTGATAGGGAAGCATTATCACTAACCGAGATGGGCATTTGTACTCATCATCTGAGGGACAGTTTGTACTTATCCGCCTAGGTGATGGGGCGGCATTATCACCTACCGAGTTAAGGGTTTGTACTTCTCCACCTAGGTGATGGGGCGACATGATCACCAACCTAGTGAAGGGTTAGTACTTCACCACTTATGTGATGGGGCGACATCATTACTAACCTCAAGGGGTTTAAACCTTTGAAATCTAGCTTGGTCTATTCTTCACATATGATACTTTATATGAGCATGAGTTATTTAAGCATGTTTGACTTATGCAATGTGCATACGTTCCATCTTGCTATAATATGCTTATTGCCTATTGCTATGCATTTTGATCATGATGTCAATTTCTTGTTGCATTGCATCCATCATTCTTGGTATATTCAAACGTACTAACTCATACTTTTGCCTGCATCATATCACAATGTAGGAACTGGTGCTCAAGTTGATCATCATCCTCCTCCACATGGCTAGTTGGTGCTATTCTAAGCTTGTCGATGAGTCCTCCATTTCAGGGACCTTAGGCTATGTTGATATTATCTATGTATTGAGTCACTATCTTATGTTCTATTGACTATGAGGTTGAGCCCAGTAGCTTTCTCTTGGCCCCCGCTCTATCTATGTATTTAGAGGTGTTTGTTGGACAAGTTATGTATTTATGATATGAGCTATGAATCATTGTCTTTGATGTTGATGTTTTGACAAGCTATCCCTTATCCCCTTGTTCCTTTTTGCTTACTTTATACCTTTTATATGCTTCCATGACCAAGGATGTGTAATGACAAGTTAAGAGGCTTGTTTGGGGTTCCTTCGGGTTTCCCATTCGCCGTGTCACGTCTAGGTCCTAGGCTTGGGTTGTGACATATTCCTAAGAGGGCCTTCCAGACTAGGTGTGGGCATTATGTGTTTGTTGTGATGTATTTTACGTTGACTAATGCAACAACCATCTTCATGGATCTTATCAATGGGGTCTTCAAACCCTACCTTGACTTACTTGTTGTGGACTTCATTGATGATATTTTGATCTTTTCATATAGTGAGGGGAGCATATGAGTCATTTGAGGGTAGCACTTCAAAGGTTGAGGGAAGATAAGTTATATGCTAAGTACGAGAAGTCTGAATTTTGATTGAAGGAGGTTTCCTTTCTAGGTTATGTGGTGTCAGAGGATGGTATCAAAGTGTATCCTAAAAAGATGGATGTGATTAAAAATTGGTCTAGACCATTGACCCCATCAGATATTAGGAGCTTCTTGGGCTTAGCAGGTTATTACTGGAGATTCGTGAATGAGTTCTCTTCTATTGCCTCTCTTATGACAAAGCTGACTCAAAAGAAAGCCAAATTTGTGTGGACCAATAAGTTTTAAAAGAGTTTCCTAACATTGAAAGATACGCTTGTGTCCATTACTATATTGTCAATATAGGAAGGGTTAGAAGGGTTCGTTGTGTACTGAGATGCTTCAAGGGTTGGTTTGGGTTGTGTGTTGATGAAAAATAGTAAGGTGATAGCGTATACTTCTAGAAAACTCAATGTGCATGAAAAAGAATTATCCTACCCATGATCTTGAATTAGCTGTTATGGTCTTTGCTTTGAAAATTCGGCGTCACTACTTGTATGGGGTGCATGTTGTTGTGTCTACCGATCATAAGAGTCTCCATTATGCATTCACTCAAAAGGATCTCAACTTGAGACAAAGAAGGTGGATAGAACTTCTTAAGGATTATGACATGAGTGTGTATTATCATTCCAGTAAGGCTTACGTGGTAGCAGATGCTTTGAGTAGGGTGTCTATGGGCAGCCTAGCTCATATTGTTGATGGTGGGGAAGGGGTGGCCAGGGAGGTCCATCCGTTGGTTAGATTGGGAGTTAGGTTGGAAGAGGTAGATAATGGTGGTATTATTGTAGTTGATGGCTCTAAATCTTAATGGTTGAGGAGGTGAAAGCTAAGCATGCCCTTGAACCCGTTTTGTTAGAATTGAAGGCATTGATAAAGATGGTAAGTTGGAGGTTTTCTCCCAAGGGGTAGATGGTACCTTTAGATACCAAGGTAGGTTATGTGTGCCTTATGTTGATAGCTTGAGAGGAAAGATTCCTGATGAGGCTCATGGTTTTTCCTGTTCTATTCACCTCGGTTCTATTAAACCGTATAGAGATTTGAGGGATGCGTATTAGTGGGATGGATTGAAGAGGGACATTGCCAATTTTTTTTTCGGTTGTCATAGTTGCCAACAAGTCAAAGCTGAGCACCAAAGGCGGGGTAGCCTAGCACAACACATAGAGATTCTTACTTGGAAGTGGGAGGATATTAATATGGATTTTGTGGTTGGGTTGCCCAAGATGAGAAAGGGTTTTGATTCCATTTGGATTGTGGTTGATATCATGATGAAATAGGCTCACTTTCTACAAGTGAAGACCACGTATGGTGTTGAAGATGATGGTAGGTTTTACATTAATGACTTGGTGAGGTTACATGGGGTCCCATTGTCCATCATATCGGATCATGGTGCTCAATTTACTTCAAATTTTTTGAGGTCCTTTCAAAGCGGTCTTGGTTCAAGAGTTAAACTTAGTATGGCCTTCCACCCTCAAATGGATGGCCAAGCCGAAAGAACTATCCAAACACTTGAGTATATGCTTAAGGCTTTTGTATTGGAGCTTAAGGTTAGTTGGGATAATCATCTTCCATTGATTGAGTTTGCCTATATCAATAGCTATCATTCTAGCATTGATATGGCTCCTTTTGAGGCCCTCTATGGTAGGCATTTTTCGATCACCGGTTAGGTGGTTTGAAGTTTGAGAGGTGGCTTTGTTGGGATCAGGTCTAGTTGTGGAGGCTGTTGAGAAGGTTAGGATAATTAGAGAAAGTTTGAAAATGGTCCAAAGTCGCCAAAAGTCCTATGACGATGTGTGGAGAAGGGATGTTGAATTCAATGTTGATGATTGAGTTTATTTGAAGGTGTCACTGATGAAGGATGTAGTTTCTTTTGATAAGAAGGGCAAGTTGAGTCCAAGATATGTGGGTCGTTTTAGGGTAATGAGGAGGATCGGCAAGGTAGCTTATGAGTTGGAGTTGCCAAGTGAAATGAATTTGGTTCATCCGGTGTTTCATGTTTCTATATTGAGGAAGTGTTTGGGTGATCCGAATGCTATTTCTCCATTGGATGTTGTGGGTGTAGTTGACAACAACTTGGCTTATGAAGAGATCTCGGTTCATATTTTTTATAGACAAGTGAAGAGCTTGAGGAACAAGGATGTGGCTTACGTTAAGGTCCTTAGGAGGAATCAACAAGTTTAAAGTTCTACATGGGAGGCCGAAGTGGACATGCAAAAGTGATATCCTTATCTATTCCACTTTATTCAAACCTAAGGTACTAACTGTATATCCCCTATGTGATTTCAAGTCTAATTTAAGCCCATGACATTTGCATGCATTCATGTTTAGATTGACAAGTTCCATTGATTGAGTTTGTCTATATCAATAGCTATCATTCTAGTATTGGTATGGCTCCTTTTGAGGCCCTCTATGGTAGGCATTTTCGATCACCGGTTAGGTGGTTTGAAGTTGGAGAGGGGCTTTGTTGGGACCAGGTCTAGTTGTGGAGGCTCTTGAGAAGGTTAGGATGATTAGAGAAAGTTTGAAAATGGTTCAAAGTCGCCAAAAGTCCTATGAAGATGTTTGGAGAAGGGATGTTGAATTCAATGTTGATGATTGAGTTTATTTGAAGGTGTCACCTATGAAGGATGTGGTTTGTTTTGGTAAGAAGGGCAAATTGAGTCCAAGATATGTGGGTTCTTTTAGGGTAATTAGGAGGATTGGCAAAGTAGCTTATGAGTTAGAGTTACCGAGTGAAATGAATTTGGTTCATCCGGTGTTTCATGTTTCTATATTGATGAAGTGTTTGGGTGATCCGAATGCTATTTCTCCATTGGATGTTGTGGGTGTAGTTGACAACAACTTGGCTTGTGAAGAGTTCTCGGTTCATATTTTTGATAGACAAGTGAAGAGCTTGAGGAACAAGGATGTGGCTTCCGTTAAGGTCTTTAGGAGGAATCAACAAGTTTAAAGTTCTACATGAGAGGCCGAAGTGGACATGCAAAAGTGATATCCTTATCTATTCCACTTTATTCAAACCTAAGGTACTAACTGTATGTTCCCTATGTGATTTCAAGTCTAATTTAAGCCCATGACATTTGCATGTATTCATGTTTAGATTGACAAGTTCCTGATGATTTTACACTTTTGTTAAGATTTTTGACACTATCTTTAAGTCCATTGTTGCATCCTCATGTGCGCTGAAATTGTCATACTTACGTCTATAGTGTACGTTTCTTTGACATTCGGGGACAAATATTCACAAGGAGGAGATACTAAAATGACCCCAAAAACTGCTTGAAAATGTGCCTCGGAAGTGCCTGGAATCGTAATTTCCATATATCTCAAAGTCCATGAGTGATATCGAAAATCTGACTTCATATTCTTGATCAAGGAGTCAAATTGAGTGGGGAATGGTTTTAACCCCAATTTTTGTGCAAACAAATAGCAATTTCATTTTTCAAAGTTGAAAATTCCAGCGAGCTATCCGCGCCTCTGGTGCGTGATGACAAAATTTAATGTTCACACTCCAATAAGAAAGTGGTCGAAGTCAGCAATTAACCTAACCAAAGGTTAGGGTCGAATCCACAGGGAATACAGGGCCTGATTACAAGACTTCACTTCTAATCATTTCAAGCATCAGTAACTAAAATCTCTAAATGGATGGGGGGTGGGGGTTTGTGATTCAAAAACAAAATAAAACAAACACTAACTATTATGTGAGGAAACACTCAATTTTGGGGACAACTTGCGAATTGTGTTCCCCATGGTTCGTCGGCTCGATTACCCTAGATAACATAACTATAATTGGTCATTTGCATACAGGGCGATAACTTATGTTCTTCCAGTCCTCTTGTGAAGGTAAAGGTCGAATTTCACCATGGTGCTTAGTTGGCAACCATGGCTTGCCAAGTAACCATTACCTATGGTCCCAGTCAACCTTTCCTTGGTCAGGCTTGATTGATTAGACCAGAACAAATCAATCAAATTCTGTCATCTATTTCCTTTTTCTTATTCGTCACTATCTTTGTCGGGATTGTGATAGTACGCGGGGTTTGGTTTTGGGCACCACCAAACAACAATAAAAATGAATGGAAACAGACAATACATGCAAAACCCCACTCATAGAAATGCAATAAACCAAGGTTATTTCAAGTCAACTACCCATGGTTCCTACAACTTGGGGTTGTGGGTGCGTAGCTACTCATGGCTAAGGTTAAACACATAAAAATGCACATAATAGACATAGTTGAGAGTTTTACCAATAATAATGAAGAAAGTAGGAACCATATGTTGCAAACCCACAAGCATGATTGATCAACAATGGCTACAAGGCAAGATTTGCAATCCACAAAATGGGTTTTCCAAGAGTGAACAATAATTAACTCTAAAAAACTAAGAAAAGATTAAAACAGTGATTGTTAGTTGTCTACTTGTCAAACTCCTTCTCAAAACCTAACTTAAACTATATATAGTATTTACAAATAACCCTAGAATTTATACAAAACTGACAGTTGGAAGCGGATAAGTCTCATAGTTACGACTCATCGGATGACCTACGTGTCGTACTCGGCGTCTCGTATCAGATTCTTTGCATCTTGGACTAAACTGGTATGACCCATAGTTACGAGTCGTTGCTTGAACTACGACTCGTATCTTCCTTTCATAGTATTAGCCTTCAGTTTTTGGTCCAACATCTTAGCTCTCTGATTCTTGCTATGAGTCCACCTATACGAGTCATAGTGAGGCTTACGACTCGTATGATGGCCTCGTAGGGGTAACCTCCACTTAACAGATTTCCAAATTTGGTCTTTGATTCTTTCTACGACATAACCCTACGACTCGTATGTGGGCTTGTAAAGCATATTATTAAGAAAAAATCTACAACTTTTCTTATAAATCATGCCAAACTAACTTTTCTACAAGTTTAACACAAAAACACATCAAAACAATAGAAAGTCGCTTTAAGAACTCACAGAATCCCTTGTTTCAGGCACCAAATGTGCTATATTTTGACAGCACATCAGCACCCTCAACTTAGAATTGTTGTCTTGTCCTCAAGCGACGACTAAATCTACACAGACAAAGAGAAATGCATAGCAGCTATACTAATGGGACATACAACAACTCCTTTGATTCAGGTACCCAACTACTATTTTCAAAAAAAGGATTGTAGAGTTATTAAGCAAACAAGCACATAATGAGATATCTAGCAAGCGCACTATGACAAGCTAAGGAGAATCAAATGTCCACAATTGCTGGTAAGGTCATATGCTATATCAAGTATGCCCTCACCAGAAAGAAGTCCCTCATACTCACTCAATAGCACTTAGAATTCAAGGACTGAGGAAGTATTCTCACTCTCACAATTGAAATTCAAGCATACTAACTAACACCATATCCTTGCCTCTATACTCATCTTTTGGCTTTGTGATAAAGTGGGGTTGGATCACTTTAGGACTTATAGGCTTGTAACATAGGTTCAGTGTGCTTTGGTGTGATATTTTGGCAAATAGTGAGTAAAAGCTATCCTTGAACCATGTTTACCAACACTTTTTGCTTTCATAATCCAACCATTTTTAATCACTCCACCCTTATTCTCCTATTTTGAACTTTTCTCAAGTGCTTTCTTTCTCTTTTTCAGTTGTACCTCGATTTCAAACTCATTTTTGCTAATTTTTTTCAATTCAAGACACTTTTCGTTCCTCTTTCTTCACTCGGTTCATGCTTTTTTATTCGTTCTTGGTTTCTCAACTAATCACCTTATTATTATTACTTTACCACAATAAGGGCCGCCCTCAACTTAGCTTTTTATCCTGATGTGAAGTGCACAATATCTATGCTTCAAACCAGGGCCACCAACTGTAGCCACCCTCAACTTAGGCCTTTGGCCTCAATCAAGGTTCACATGTTCAAGGATAGATGAGGGTCAATATCAAGGTATTTAAACAAACAAGGTTAAGCTAGCAAGGTATCAAGAAAGAATGAGTACATGAGAAGCTTAAAAGTTTGGAGCAAGGGATTTACTCACTCATCTTGTGGGTGATTTAGGCTAATAGTGGGTTCACTCAAAGAACAAAGGCTTCAGATCCTTTCCATATCCACCACATCACCAAACCAATTATAAAGTAGCAAGGCAAGTTCTGGGTCCACACAAGATGCATGAATGCAACAAAATAAGCTCATAACACACATGATAATTGCATCAACAATCAAGTATAGACTCATAGGTCATGTTTTCAGTCTTACTTTACCTTCACAATATCGGAATATATTCTAAATGTACGAATGCATCAATAATCACAACCTCAAAAATTTTGAGGGTGCACAATTTTTCATCAAAACATTAAAAGCACATCTAGAAATTATGTATATGCCAACAGATAACACTACTATGAATTTACCCATTATCTACACTACCTAAACATGCCGGTTCAACAGAAAAATAATCATCCACAAGGATAAAAAAGCACGGCAAGAAAATGTTGGGATCAGAAATAGGGGAAGCAATGGATTTGAAGCTACTCAGAATTCACCTTAATCCATTACTTCCCATACCCCACCAAAATATGATACTTTGTACTTAAAGTAAAAACATAAGGAAATAGGTGCAAAGAGTGTACCTTGAGTTGCCTCCCAGGAAGCGCCAGATTTATTGTTGCGGCATGACAGGAAGCTGTTGTGTTCATGCCTCTTCAAGGTCCCAATCTTCCACAGTTTTGATTTCTTTCATGTCACCCATATACTGGTTGAACCTTTGTCCATTGAGTTTGAAAGTTTTGCCATCCCTGCTTTCTAGCTTGATGGCTCCTTGACTGAGGACACATATTACTCTAAAGGGCGCCATCCACCAAGATTTGAGTTTTCTAGGAAACCACCTCAACCTAGATTTGTAGAGTAGTACCATGTCCCCCTGAGAAAATTGGCTATCTTCAATTCTGCGATCATGTTGAACTATCATTTGTTGCTTGTACAAGGTGGAGCTCTCATATACCCGTAGTCTAAACTCATCAAGCTCATTCAACTGCATCAACCTAGAAGTTGCAACTTCAGGACAATCTAGATTCAGCTTCTTCAAATGCCCATAGTATCTTGTGCTCAAGTTTGACCGGCAGGTGATAAGCCTTTCCAAACACCAGTTGACTGGGGCACATTCTGATGGGAGTCTTGAAGGCTGTCCGATAGGCCCATAAAGCATCATCTAACTTTCTTGACCAATCAGAGCAATTCACAGTTACTATTTTGGATAAGATCTGCTTTATTTCCCCGTTCAATACTTCCACTTATCCACTAGTTTGGGGATGGTACGGGGTTTCCACTCAGTGCTTCACACCATATATTTCAAGGAGAGCTTTGAACAATCAGTTGAAAAAATGAGAGCCTCCATCAGTAATAATAGCTCGCGGCATACCAAATCTGGAAAAAATATTTTTTCGGAGAAACCCAATGACACTCTAACACTCATTGTCTGGTAAAGCTATGGCCTCCACCCACATGGATACATAACCAACTACAACCAGCATGTATTTATAACCATGATAGTTGATGTGGGGTCCCATAAAATTAATGCCCCAAACATCAAAGCGTTCTATGACCAAAATAAGATTCAGAGGAAGTTTGTGCTTTCGTGAAACTCCCCCTTCCCTTTGACAACAATCACAAGACTTAACAGAATCATGGGATCTGGATTTATAGAGGGCCAATAGCAGCCACATTGTAATACTTTATAAGTAGTTTGAGCTCCACTATGATGACCACCCACCAACAAAGAGTGACATGCTTCAAGAATGCTCATCATTTCTACCTCTGGAACACATCTATGGATGATCCCATCTACACATATGAAAAAAATTATGGCTCATCATAGAAGAACTTCTTTACATCATGCATACACTTGCGATGTTGATGTATGTTCAAATTAAGAGGCACTATATCATTCACCAAAAACAATTAGCATAATCTGCAAACCAAGGTATAAGATCATGTGACGCTGCCCGAACTCTTTCATTGGGCAATGAGTCATTTATGTCCATCCCATCATCAAACTTCACTGTAGACTTATCTTCCAATATGGAAAGGTGATAGGCAACCCGATTTTCCGACCCTTTTCTATCAATCATGTCAAAATTGAATTCCTACAAGAGAAGTACGCATCTAATCAATCTTGGCTTTTGCATCTTTCTTTGCCATCGAACATTTGAGTGTCGTATGGTTTGTATGCATAATCACTTTAGCTCCCAAAATGTATGAACGGAATTTTTCAAATGCAAACACCAATGCAAGCAGTTCTTGTTTGGTCACAGTGTAATTCTTCTAGGCCACATTCAGTGCTTTGCTGGCATAACAGATCAGGTGTAAGACTCTCTCTTTTCGTTGTCCTAACGCCACACCGAGTGCAACCCCACTTGCATCACACATTAGTTCAAACGGTTGTGACCAGTCTAGAGTTACAATAATGGGTGTTTTGGTCAGCCTTCTTTTCAATTTTTCGAAGGCATGCATGAATGCATCATCAAACACAAATGTTGCATCTTTATCTAGCAACTTACACATGGGTTGTGATATCTTGAAGAAATCCTTTATGAAACGGCGGTAGAACCCAGTGTGGCCTAGAAAACTTCTGATACCTTTTACCGAAATTGGTGGTGGCAATTTC
>JAPFFP010024215.1:0-16201 GCA_026153255.1 Solanum medicagineum
AGTTCGGTTCTTCATGCTTCTAGGTTGATGGGATGTGTTGGTGCCTCTAGTGCTATAACAATCTTTGAGATTGTGGGTCATGTGGAGGATAAGTTGACTTAGGAGAAGGTCTCGATGGAGGTGTGGATGGGTGAATGGAAAAGTTGAATGATAATGATTCACTGTTCGCCGAGGCCCTCTTTGGAGGAGTTGTCTATTTGTATGTGTTTCTCGAGAACCGGTGTGGGCATAGAGATGCAATATTCATATTTCTTTCATTCTATTCAAGGTTATGATAACACTTCAAGTCTTTTCTATGATTCCAAGTCTTATACTTCAGCCCCTATGTCATTCGTATGCATTCATGTTTAAGTTGGCAAATACCTGGCAATTTTATACTTATGTTGAGATTTTGAAAATCATGTTTTGAATAATTAGAATACAATTTATCATGACTTTTAACTACATTATGATATTCAACTAGTAAGCTATGCAATGGATCTTATGGTTGGAAGTTTCATGTTCTAATTCAAGCGTTTCAAGCCTTGTTCTTCCACATTCGAGGACGAATGTTCCCAAGGGGGAGATATTGTGACACCCCATAACACCATGCTCTTGTATCCATGTTTCAAGCCTTATTTGGTTAGGTTGGGGTCGTATTAGGTTCATGAGTGACTCCTAGTACCTAAACAAGTTCAAGACTTCCTTAAGAGTTGAGTTTTGGGTGATGGTTCATGCAAGGGTCAACTATATACTAGTATCACTTTTAGCACACTTTGAATTGGGTGCCCCACAAGATGTTAAATGAACACCCTTTAATTTATCTTTCCAACACACTTTGTTTCACCTCATTCAGAGTTCAGAGGCAAAAGTTATGGTCATTTTACTGAAGACTGCCAGTGCAGAGTTGCACTACGAGCCCACTGTTACGAGTCGTAGGTCAGGATCGTAGCAATTTCTAGAGACTTCAAAATTAAGCCTAGGGGTCATGTGAATGGTCCTACGATTCGTAGTGATACTTACGAGTCGTAATGGGGCCCGTAACAAACATTAGACAACTTTTTAAGAAGGGTTATTTTGGTCCTTTTCCACCCTTTCTAAGCTCTAGATTGATGTTTTTATGCTCATTCAAGGTCCCAAAACCCTCAAGTTCTTCATTGTATTGATAAAAATACTCTCTCAAACTCTTATACAAATATTTCACTCCAAAGTCAAGTGACCAAATCTCTTTTGGATTTTAGGAATTCTTCCAATCTTCAAGTTCGCACCTCCATCTTCACCAAAAAATTCTCCAAAGCTAAGGTATGTGGTGTTGAACCATTGGTTCCTTCCAACCATGGTGCCTATACCCTCTTTTTACTTATATTGCTTGATTTAAAGTTGATTTTACATGTGGGTCTTGTATATTGAGAAATTTACTGCATAGTGATTTTAATTCATGAAAGTATGGTTATATTAGGATGTTTTGACCTCTAAATCCTTGATCTAATATTGGACTTGATGAGGGGTTTTAATGTGTATGTATTGAGTGTGTTGCAAGGTGTTGATTGGTGGTTTTAGTATAGATTTTCTTGCATGATTTCATCTCTAAATTGCAAGATCTTTTACCCCCATTACACACCCACCAAGTGTTTGCTAAAATGTCAAGCTAGAGTTTCTTGAGAAATTGAAGGTTCAATGCATGTCTTATGAGTTGAATAGTGTTATGACAATTATATGAAATGATAATGGAATGATGCTGAAACAATGGTATGCATATGATGTATAATGATGAGAGGAAATGTAGGTATATGATTACCTTGTGATGACAAAAGTATGTTATATATGTGTTGAATTCATTAAAGTATCTATGATATTGCAAGTCAATCACCTTGTTGAGAGGGTGCCAAGTATCTATCACCTTGTTGAGAGGGTGCCAAGTCTCAATCACCTTGTTGAGGGGGTACCAAACCTCAATCCCTTTATTGAAGGGTGCCAAATCTCAATCACCTTGTTGAGAGGGTGCCAATTTTCAATCACCTTGGTGAGGGGGTTCCAAGCCTCAATCACCTTAGTAAGATGGTGCCAAGTCTTTATCACCTTGTTGAGAGAGTGCCTAGTCTCAATCACCTTATTGAGATGGTGTCAAGTCCCAATCACCTTTTGACTGGGTACCAAGCCTCAATCACCTTGATAAGGAGGGTGTCAAGCCTCGGATGCCTTGTTGAGGGGGTATCAAGCCTCAATCACCATCCAAGGAATAGTGTGCCTTGGAGTTGGGAATTAGTTCACTTTGTATATTCTTCACTAATGATATCCTATATGTGTAGGAGTTACTTAAGCATGTTTTACTTATGCATTGATCATACATGTCATATTGCTATATCATGCCTATTGTCTATTGTTTTGCATGTTGATTATGAAGCTTATCTCTTACTGCATTGCTTCCCACATACTTAGTACATTCAAACGTACTAGCACATACTATTGCCTACATGAAATCACCATGTAGGAACCAGAGTTCCATTTGGTCATCATCCTCCTTCAAGTGGCTAGTGATATCTAATAAAGCTAGTTGGTGAGTCCTCATGTGTGGTGGCGATATCTATGTTCTTTTGCTATGTATCTACGACTATCTTTCCTTTTTGGTATATTTGACTATGAGGGTGAGCCCGGTTGTTTGTCTTGGCCCTCGCTAAGTTCTATAGTAGAGGTGTTGTTAGAGAAAAATATGTATTATGCTTGAGCTTTGATTCACTTATGATATCCAAGATATTTAAATATGATTTTCTCTCCCTTAGACCCAATACCCCTTGTTTATATTTCTTATATTGTCATGTCTTCCTTCCGCGGCCAAGGATGTGTGTTGATATGCTATGAGGTTGGTTTGGGGTTCCTTCGGGTTCCCCATTTGTCGATCACGTCTAGGCTCTAGGCTTGAGTCATGACAAAGATGGTATCAGAGCACTAGGTTGTTAGATCCTCAGAGTATAACACACCGGATCGATTAGAGTCTTATTCATGGTTGTGTTGTGCACCACAAATATGAGTAGGAGGCTATAAGACATTTTAGAAAATGTTTCTATTCTTCATGGTTGATGTCGTGCTTCAGAAGTAAGATAGGGCTTTACCGTCTAACGAATGTTCTTTTCTCTTCTAGTTGATCATGCCACTTCAAAGAGGGAGACAAAGGAAGGTAAGTTGAACGTTTTGATTTTGATGGATCCGGGTTTCACTATTCCTTTTATTATTACTTTTGTTAGCTAGTGGGCTTCTTGTGTGTCTCGAGTGGGATTTGAACCTTTGGTGTTTATCTCTTGGTTGAGTATATGGTTGCTAGAAACTCCATAAGTATTGAAACATGTTCATATTATATTAGGCCTAGCCTTATGACTTGTTGGAATCGGTGTGGTGGTTTTGATGTTATACTTGAGATGGAGTAGTTGTATACCTGTTGTGTCTCCAATAAGTATATAACCCATAAGACTGTAATATGATGGTTTAGGATGGTTGGTCTATGTGGGCAATTACAATGGGTTAGTCGCTTCACTAAGATTGATCTTTAGTTTTAGCTTTGTCCCCAAGTAAGCATTATTAGTATCATTGGAATTTTTTGGTTGATTTATGCATTGGCTATGTTTAAGGGTCTCTAGAATAGGGTCTCAAAACCCTTCCTTGATATGTTTGTGTTGGTCTCTAGTGATAAGGTATTGATTTATTTAGAGCTTGTGAATTACTTGGGGGTAGGGTTGCAAGTCTTGGAGGATGAGAGGTTGTTTGCCAAATATGATAGGTGTTCATTGTGGATAGCAAGAAGGTGGTTAGAACACCTTAAGGATTATGATATGAGTATGCATTATGTCCCTGTTGAGGCTAGTGATGTGATTGATGCTCTAAGTAGGGTGCCTATGGGTAGCCCAGTGTTGTGGTAATAGTGGTAAAGAGGTGACTAGTGTAGTCCATCGGTCGACTGGATAGGGAGTTAGGTTGAGGGAAGTTGAAAATGGTAGTATAGTGTTTTTAAGGGTTCAAAATCTTCTTGAGTTAAGAGGTCTAGTTTAAGCAAAGCCATGATTTCCACCTTATTAGAGTTGGAAGTTTTAGGTGAGAAGATGATAGAGTGGAGGTTGTCTCCCAAGGGGGAGATTGTGGTTATGCTACCAAGTAGGTTAGGTGTATTTAAAGTTGCCAATTGAGTTGAGGTTTATGAGTCCTTATAGAGTGTAGAGGGAAGTTGGCAAGGTTGCGTATGTTTGGGTATTCCCTATGGATAGGAGTTGGGTTAGTCCGGTTCTTCATGCTTCTAGGTTGATGGGATGTGTTGGTGCCTCTAGTGCTATAGCACTCCTTGAGATTGTAGGTGATGTGGAGGATAATTTGACTTAGGAGAAGGTCTCAGCGGAGGTGTGGATGGCTGAATGGAGAAGTTGAATGATAATGGTGCGGTGTTCGCCAAGGCCCTTTTTGGAGGAGTTGTCTATCTGTATATGTCTCTTGGGAACCGGTATGGGCATGGAGAAGCAATATCCATATTTCTTTCATTCTATTCAAGCTTATGATAACACGTCAAGTCTTTTCTATGATTCCAAGTCTTATGTTTCATCCCCTATGTCATTCATATGCATTCATGTTTATGTTGGCAAATACGTGGCGATTTTACACTTATGTTTAGATTTTGAAAATGATGTTTTGAATGATTTGAATACATTTTCACATGACTTTAAACTACATTATGATATTCAACTAGTAAGCTATGCAATGGATCTTATGGTTGGAAGCTTCATGCTCTAATTCAAGCGTTTCAAGCCTTGTTCTTCCACATTAGAGGACGAATGTTCCCAAGGTGGTTTTCCTTAATTGGGTCTTCCTCATGCTCCTACACCGGCTTCTCGGGTGAGAGACTTCATGAGAATGAATCCCTTGGAATTCTATGGGTCAAAGGTAGATGAGGACCCTCAAGATTCATTGATGAGGTCTCTAAGATATTGGCTATCATGGGTGTGAGGCTGGAAGTTAAGGTGGAGTTGGCAGCCTACTATCTCAGGGGGGTAGCACAAATATGGTACAACCAATAGAAGGAAGAGAAGGGAGACTGTAATCAGTTCTCCTTGCTTGAGCTTGGGGAAGCTAAATTAGTGGAATTTATGAACTTGAAAAAAGGACCTCTGAGTGTGAGCCCTCATATTCAACAAACTTTCAAGGTTTGCCCCACATTTGGTTGCCGACTCCAGGTCTAGAATGAACAAGTTCGTGATGGGGTGGGTTGACTTGGTAAGTGAGGAATGTTGGACTGCTATGTTGATTAGTGACATGGACTTTTCTTGTTTGATGACCTTTTCCGAACGAATGTAGGGGGAGAAGTTGATGAAGAGAAAGGGTCATGAGGCTGAGAGGGCCCGTTTCGAGGGTAAGTTCCAATAGGGTAGACGGATCCACCAAAGCCAAGGGTCCTCTCATGCTTCTAGTAGGGGATTTGCCAATGACTTCCCAATGACCCAAGGTGTTGGTATTGTGGTCCTAATAAGGTGTGGTAAGGGTCATAACGGCCCATGCTTGAGGGATACTAACGCATGCTTTGGTTGTGGGGGAAGTGAGTCAGAAAAAGGTGGATTGCCCATGAAATCGCAACAAGGGTAAGGAGGTTCGTCTACAAGGTGCTAATGCGGTTCCTTTAGGGAGAGGTGGTCGACAAGATGGTGCCCCAAAGCACAATCGGTTTTATGCTCTACATGGGAGGCAAAGGGTTGATGGGGTCCCCGATGTTGTTATCGCTATGTTGAAAATCTTTGATTTTGATGTATATGCTTGATTGATCCTAATGCCTCTCTTTCTTTTGTATCCCCTTATTTTTGCCGAAAAGTTACAAGTTGAGCTCGAGTAGTTGCTTGAGTCATATGAAGTGTATACTCATATTGGTGCATCTATTGTTGCTAGAAAAGTATATAGAAGTTGTCCTATTTGAATATTGCATAAAATATTCCCTTGTGATCCTGTTGAGTTGAACATGCTTGATTTTGGTATTATTCTTGGGATGGATTCATTGCATGCATACTAGCTTTTATTGATTGTAGAACCCGTAGGGTCAAATTTCAATTTCCAAATGAACCTGTCGTTGAGTGGGAGAGTTAAGATGTGGTGGTCAAGGGTAGATTCATCTCCTGCATTAAAGCCCGCAAGTTGATCTCTAAGGGGTGCCTTTATCATCTTGTGAGGGTTAGGGATGTGGAGTCTAAACTCCTTCGCATAGAGTCAATCCCGATTTTAAATGAGTTTCTTGATGTTTTTCCAAATGACCTTCACGGTGTTCCTCCTAAAAGAAAAATAGATTTTGGTACAGACCTCCTCCCTGATACTCAACCTATTTCCATTCTCCCTTATCGTATGGCCCCAACGGAGTTAAGGAGTTGAAGGAACAATTGAGGGACTTGTTGGAGAAGGGCTTTATTAGACCTAGCCAATCCTTTTGGGATGCACCGGTGTTGTTTGTGAAGAAGAAGCATGTGTCCCTTAGAATGTATATAGACTGCCAGCAACTTAATAGGGTCACCATCAAGATTAGATATCTTTTTCAAAGAATTGATGATTTGTTTGACCAATTGCAAGGGACTAGCCACTTCTCTAAGATAGATCTTCGGTCCGGGTATCATCAAGTGAAGGTGAGGGAGTGTGATATTCCCAAGATGACCTTCTGGACTAGGTATGGGCATAATGAATTTGTGGTGATGTCTTTTGGGTTGAAATGCACTGGCTATCTTAATGGATCTAATGAATAGGGTCTTTAAACCCTGCCTTGTTTCCTTTGTTATGGTCTACATTGATGATATTTTGATATAGTCACATAGTGAGGAGGAGCATATGGGCCATTTAAGAGTTGTGTTGCAACGATTGAGGGAGAAGAAATTGTATGCTAAATATGAAAAGTGTGAATTTTGGTTGAAGGAGGTTGCCTTCCTTGGTCATGTGGTGTCGGAGGATCGTATTAAGGTGGATCCTAAGAAGATGATGTGATTAGAAATTGGCCTCGACCATTGACCCTATCGAACATTAGAAGTTTCTTGGGCCTAGTGGGTTACTATCAGAGGTTCATGAATGGTTTCTCCTCCATTGCATCTCCTATGACAAAATTGACTGAAAAGAAGGCTAAGTTTGTGTGTACCCATGAGAGTGAGAGGAGCTTCCAAACCTTGAAAGATAAGCTTGCATCCGCTCCTATATTGTGGACGGTCTTGAGGGATTTGTTGTGTATTGTGATGCTTCTAGAGTTGGTTTGGGTTGTGTGCTAATGCAAAATGGTAAGGTGATAGCCTATGCTTCTAGGAAACTCAAAGTTCATGAAAAGAGTTATCCTACTCATGATCTTGAATTGGTCGCCATAGTATTTTCTTTGAAAATTTGGTGACATTATTTGTAGGGGGTGCTTGTTGATGTGTTACCGATCATAAGAGCCTCCAATGTGTTTTCACTCAAAAAGATATCAAATTGAGGCAAAGAAGGTGGTTAAACTTCTTAAGGACTATGATATGAGTGTGTGCATTATCATCCCGGTAAGGCAAATATGGTGGCTGATGCTTTGAGTAGGATGTCTGTGGGTAGCCTAGCCCATGTTGATGGTGGTGATAAGGAAATAGCTAGGGAGTTGCTTTGGCTGGCTAGATTGGGGGTTAGGTTGTAAGAGGTTGGCGGATGGTATTGTTGTTGTTGATGTGTCTAAATCTTCCTTGGTTGATGTTGTGATAGCAAAACAAGATCTTGATTCCTCTTTGTTAGAGTTGAAGGCCTTGGCGAAAGAGGGCAAGGTGGAGGTTTTCTCCCAAGGGGGAGATGGTGCCCTTAGGTACCAAGGTAAGTTGTGTGTGCCTTGTGTTGATGGTTTGAGGGAGAATATCCTTGATGAGGACCATAATTCTTCGTATTCTATCCACCCCGGTTCCACCAAAATGTATAGAGATTTGAGGAATGTGTATTGGTGGGGAGGCATGAAGAGGGACATTGCCAAATTCTTTTCTGGTTGTCATAATTGTCAACAAGTCAAAGCTGAACATCAAAGGCCGGGTGGCATTAACTCAAGACATTGAGATTCCTACTTGGAAGTGAGAGGTGATTAATATGGATTTTGTGGTTGGGTTGCCCAAGACTAGAAAGGGTTTTCATTCCATTTGGGTTGTGGTTGATCGGAAGACGGAATCGACTCATTTTCTACCGGTTAAAACCACATATGGGGGCTGAAGATTATGCAAGGTTGTACATTCATGACTTGGTGAGGTTACATGGGGTTCCTCTGTCCATTATATTGGATCGTGGTTCTCAATTCACTTCACATTTTTGGAGGTCCTTTCAAAGGGGTCTTGGTACTAGAGTTAGGCTTTCTTTGGCCTTTCACCCTCTAACGGATGGGCAAGCTGAAAAAACTATCCAAACACTTGAGGACATGCTAAGGTATTATGTCTTGGAGCTTAGGAGTAGTTGGGATGACCATCTTCTATTGATTGAGTTTGCCTACAACAATAGCTATCATTCTAGCATTGGTATGGCTTCTTTTGAGGCCCTCTATGGGAGACGTTGTAGATCACCGATTGTTTGGTTTGAGGTTGGTGAGATAGCTTTTTTGGGACTAGTTCTGGTTATGGTGGCTCTTGAGAAAGTTAGGATGATTAGAGAAAGATTGAAGACAACCTAAAGTCGCCAAAAGTCCTATGCCGAAGTGAGGAGAAAGGATCTTGAATTCAAAGTTGGTGATTGGGTCTACTTGAAGGTATCACCCATGAAGGGTGTGGTTCGTTTTGGTAAGAAGGGCAAGTTGAGCCCAAGATATGTGGCTCCTTATAGGTTAATGAGGTGGATTGGCAAGGTGGCTTATGAGTTGGAGTTGCCTAGTGAGATGGAACTGGTTCATCCGGTCGTATAAATCCATGTTGATGAAATGTGTGGGAGATTCTGATTCTATTATGTCTCTTGATGTTGTAGGTGTTGTTGAAGATAATTTGACATATGAAGAGATTCCGGTTCAGTTTTTTGATAGACAAGTGAAGAGATTGAGGAACAAAGAGGTGGCTTCCGTTAAGGTCCTTTGGAGGAATCAACAAGTTAAGGGTGCTACTTGGGAGGCCGAAGCGGACATGCTAAAGTGATATCCTTACCTTTTCCACTCCACTCAAGCCCAAGGTACTGATTTAAGTCCTTTAAATGATCTCAATCCTTAAGTTCAGCCCTCATGTCATGGCATATATTTATGTTTAAATTGACAAGTTCATGATGATTTTACACTTATGATGAGATTTTTGAAATAATGTTTAAGTGCGTTGTTGCATCTCTATGTAGGATGCAATTTTCATGTTCGTGTCTCTCGTATACGTTTCTTTGACATTCGGGGACAAATGTTCCCAAGGGGGATATATTGTAACGACCCCAAAAAGTACCAAAAAATGTGCCTTAGAGTGCTCGAAATTGTAATTTCCATATATCTAAAAATCTGTATGTGATATCGAAAATCTGACTTCATATTCTTGTTCATGGGATCATTTTGAGTAGAAACTGGGTCTAACCCCGATTTAAGATCAAATGATTAGAAATTTTGATTTTTCAAAAATGTAATTTCCAGTGGAGTTTACGCTCACCGTGTTAAAACTAGTGCAGATTTTTGACTTCGGTCCAAGACTTTTAAGTCTTGGGCCTCAATATTCCCAAAACGTGAAAATACCTATATTTAGCCATTTTCACCCTCATATCATTCTAAACACTCCCCAATACTCATTGAAACACTTAGCCAAATATTGTACTCCTAAACTCAAGACTCAAAACTCTTTCCAGATCTTAAGGATTTGCACTCAAGCTTCAAATCTCCATCTCCAATCTTCATCAACTTCATCTCCAAAGCTAAGGTACATGGGTTTCTTTCATGGGTTCCTTTCACCCATGATGCCTAAGCTTCCTTTTACTTCAAATTGCGTGATTTCAAGTTGACTTACAAAATGGTCTTGCATATTATGAAATTCACTGCACACTATGTTGGGGGATGATGAAATTGTAACTGTTTTGCTTTGTTTTGAGCTATGAAACCAAGATCTGTTGTAAGAATTGATGAAGGGTTTTGATGTATATTGCTTGATAGCTTTACCAAGTATCTATTGAAGGTACATTGAAATTTCTAGCATGATTTCACTCTTGAATTCATAGTTCTACACTAGGGCTACAAACCCTCTAAGTCTTTGATAAAATGTACAACTAGGGTTTCTTGAGGAATTAAAGGTCCAATGCATGTCTTATGAATTGAATGACTATATGATGATGAAGAAATGAATGTATATATATACTGTTGGAATATAACCATGCCCTACTCGGGGGTTGCGCACCGGGTAACCTTGTTGAGGGTTGTACCCATCAACCATCGAGGGGTATTTACTCCGGCACCATGTGTGGTAGGATGCGACTATCCATCAAACTTGTTGGGGGTTTGTACCCATCAACCTATCGAGGGGTTTGTACTCCGGCACCACGAGTAGTAGGGTGCAACGATCCACCAACTTATTGATAGGGTTTGTACCTCAATCACCAAGGGTGGTAGGGTGTGATGATCCACCAATAGATAGTGGTCTCTTCTTACACATATATTATGTTCTATGTAAGCATGTTTTACTTAAGTATTGATCATACATGTCATATTGTTACTATGCTATCTATTGCTGATCTCTATGAATTTTGACTATGATGCCTATTACTTGTTGCATTGCATCCTACATACTTAGTACTTTCAAACGTACTAACGCATACTCTATGCCTACATGATGTTACCATGTGGAAACCGGAGCACTGCTTGTTGGTGAGTCCTTCATTTCGGGGATGTTGCTTATAATCTCTTGCTATGTATTAAGACTACCTTTCTTTGATTATACATTGACTATGAGGGTGAGCCCAGTTGCAGTTTCTTGGCCCCCACTCTTATCTATGTAGTAGAGGTGTTATTGGACATGTTTTAAATATATGCTATGAGCCTTGACTCTTGTTTTCTTGTTGTTATGATATGGAAGTTTAACCTTAGCACCAATTTCCCTTATTTATGCTTAGCTCCTATTGTTATTTTAATTGTTTCCGCGACCAAGGATGTGTGGTGATATGCTATGAGGCTTGTTTGGGGTCCCTTCAGGTTCCCCATTTGCCGGTCACGTCTAGGCCCTAGGCGTTGGTCATGACAGTGGTACCTTATGAGATAGTAAAGAGAACTAGAAAGGTAGCCTATGAATTAGATTTTCCTATGGAATTAGCTATTGTTCATCTGGTCTTTGATGTATCCATACTAAGAAAATGCTTGGGTGATCTTAGCTCTATTGTTCCATTGAAAAATGTGTCTACTGAGGAAAACCTGATTTATAAAGAAGTGCCTATTGAGATTTTGGACCGGCAGATGAATAAGTTGAGAAATAAGGAGGTTGCATCCATTAAAGTGATATAGAAGAATCAACAAGTCAAAAATGATACTTGGGAGGCTGAAGCAGACGTGACGAAAAGATACCCTTACCTCTTTCCTTCTAATCAAGCCTAAGATACATAATGTGTTTTAGTCCTTCAAAATTCTCATGAAAATGTGTATTGCTTGTTTAATTGCATGCATGTATGATCATGAAACTAGTTTTGAATGATATTTGATGCATAATTATTGATAACTTTATGAAAATGATGATTAAATTGCATTTTTGCATTAATGCTATGATAATGACTCTGTTTTTGCTCTATTCAAGCATAATTCTGTCTTATTTGAGGATGAATGATCCTAAGGAGGAGATATTGTAACACCCCTCATGTTTATAGGCTTGGGAAACTAGGATTTCAGATTTTTGTTGACAGGTAAAATTTAAGAGCCACAATACGACTCGTAGATACAACCATGGGTCATAGGTGAACTCGCAAAAAGTGTCCAGTGAAATTGGAAAATTGAAGAAATTCGAAAAGTTGACTTGCATGTAGCAGTAAAACCATATAAAGAACCATGACAAGTAAGTAGATCTTGTAGGAAGAGGCCCTGGGGAACCTAAAGATTTTCTAATTTGGAACCAAGGCACAAAAGGACTCACGGCCCATAAGTGGATCTACAAGTTGTGTTGCGTGTTCATAACTTAGAAGTTGCAATTCCAATAGCTCAACATTTTCGACATCCTAATCCACGATGCAATATACCAGCCATAAGTAAATCCATGGTCTATAGGATGGGTTTCGTGGTCGGCTCTGGCAGTTTTTAATGAAGGGTATTTTTTATACTTCTAATTCATCTAGGCTCTAAACTACGTCAATTTGTCTACTGTAACTATCCCAAATGACTTAACCTCTATAAAGTCCTATTCCTAATGCATTCAAAACTTTTAATTCCCATATTTTTCTAAAAGGTTCAGACTATTTCTCTTTCTAAGTCGAGAGTTCAATTGAAGCTAAATCTTGAAGGTTTGGTTGAGGATTTCTAAATTTTTCTTCTTCAAATTCTAAGGATTCTACTTGAGGATTTGTTTCATCCATGAAGACCAATCCAAAACCTTTCTTTTTATCAAAATTCATGATGATTTTCTTATGATCTTTTAAGATGTAATTCTTAATCCATGGATTATGATTACTGTATGATTATTATAACTAATTATGTATGAATTATAGTGAATTTCATGATCTGTATGATTTTCAAGAAAAAGTATGTGATTTTAAAGTATGCATGATTAGGGCTTAATGATTTAATATGGATCTTTTTATCAATGATCTAATTTGATTTACATTGCATGTTTTCTCCAAAATCCTACTCAATTGCATGAGTTTGACTCAAATGTCCATGAGCCCAAACTTAGCCCTAGTCTCCAATGATAAAGCTAGGTATTTCTATGCCTATGGTCTCAAGTATGAAAAAACATATATTTAAATGATGATGATGATATTATGACAACAATGATGATACATAAGTTATGATGATGCTATGATAAAGAGGGTGATGAAAACCCTAATGTTTATGATGATGTTAAGGTGAAAATGTCTATCCACATTACGATGAAAGTAAAGTAGATGTATCATACTTATGAAATGATGTTTTATGAAAGACAATGATGATTATTTTGAAAGTTATGAAAGAATAATTTTAAATGAAGTATAAACTATGTTGAAAGCTATGTATATGCATGATTTATCTATTTTGTGAGATATTACTTAGAACCAAGTGGACTTGTGTGAAGCAGACTATCTCCAAGGGTCCTTATATGAAGACTCAAGCCCCATTACTATGTGCCACCATAAGAATGATGCTCATGTTTTATCTCCTAAAGGTGTGCTATTGGATCCAATTAGCTTATATTATGGACACTAACTGTGCTAGGATAGAGACTAAAGGATGGGGTCAGATGATGGTTCTCACTAATCTAGGACAGAGCCTAAATGGTGAGGACCGAGTTTACCTTGCTAAGTAGACTCCTCTTAGCTTGATGTAGAGTGAATATCAAGATTCCATATAATAGTCCGTATGGTCTTATATTTCGGTTGCGCTCTAATTCTCACATATGTATGCTAAGGTTAAGAATGGATTTATGATTCTCTTCTCATGATTTTAAATTTGCATGACCATACATTTTGTGTCCTTATCTTATTGATTATGAGTATGCATATTGATATTATTTTGATGTCCTTTGATTCTTGGCATACCTACATACTTAATACACTTTATGTGCTAATGCATACTTCTTTGTCTGCATGATCTAACTATGTAGGTCTGGACAATGAGGAGATTGTTCCATTTCGTGGCTAGATTCGGATCTTGAGATTGAATGCTTGTTGGTGAGTTCCCATGCTTTGGGAATAATCCCTATGATGTTTTATTTTATGTTGAAACTTCACCATTTTTATTCTTTTGATGTATGTCTTGAGGGTGAGCTAGTGAGCTATGTGCTACTCCTGCCAAGATCTATGATAGATGCATAATTTGGAACTTAATGGATTGATGTATATTCCCTTATAGTAACTATGACATTCTTACATTTTATGTACTCATGCTTGCTTATTATCTTATGTATGCTTATTTTAACTTATTAAGGCTTACAATATGATCATGAGGCTTGGATAGGATGCCTTCAGGTGTCACTTTCGCCGTTTCATGGCTAGATCCTAGGTTCGAGTCATGATAGTAGAGATGTCATATGACCCTATCTTCCTCATTATTAGCACTAACTTTTTCATTATCTATATCTTCAGGTTGTTCAGTACTAGCTTTGTTCAACATCAACAACTGGTTCAGGACTAAGTCCCCCATTAGGAACACCTGCATCACCTGAAACATCAAAATCAATATTAGTATGCTCCAAGTTGCTTCCACCATCTTGATCAACATTGCCACCATTCCTGTGGAACAACAAAAATTCTTCAAATTTATCCTCGTTCTTATCCTTCAACTTTCATGTTTACTAGACTCATTAAAGATCACATGGACACTCTCTTCAATGCAACCTTTTATTGAAAACTCTATAAGATTTGTCGAAACTTGAGAATCCAACAAATAAACCTTCAGCACTTCTTGCATCACACTTTCCCAAGCCTTCCTTGGCATTGTTGAGTAAAAAGTATTTGTAACCAAAAGCTCTCAAGTAACTCACTCTATATGCTTCCTGTTGTTGAGAAGCTCATAAGGTGTTTTGTTGATGATAAATGTAATCAAGTATCTATTTTTCATATAGAATTCACAGCTTCAGCACAAAAGTTCAGAAGTCCAGAATCTATCAACATAGTCCTGGCAGTATCTACCAAGATCTTGTTCTTCCTTTCCACCACACCATTTTGTTGAGGAGTTTTGGGAGTTGAGAAGTTGTGATTGATTCTTTTTTTTTGCGCAGAAGATATCCATCTTTGTATTTTCAAACTTAGATCCATGGTCGGACCTGATCCCTACTATCTTATAATCCAACTTTATCTATATCATCTTAGCAAGGATCAAAAACACATCATAGGTTTCATCCTTAGACCTCAAGAACATGGTCCATGTAAACATTGAGTAATCATCCAGGACCACCAAAATATCTTTTTTCCTCCTTGCTTTGAATCCTCACTGTCCCACATAGATTTGTGATGATTGCTCAGTTCTACTACTCAAAGGAAGTAGGGATGGTCATCATGAGCATATTACCCAATAATAGAGTCAGGATCGAATCCCACAGAGAGTGGTCATTTGAGATTGAAGTATTTCATTGAATTAGGAAATTGTAGGTTCGAATTGGGGGATTACAATAATTAAAGATTAGATTCAGCAAATAACAACTAATTAGCAAACTAATTAGAGGTGTTGGAGATGTGCAAGTATGGGATTAGATCTATTAATCCAGTCCTAAATATTTGACTAATTGAATTAAAGATGAGTGAATTGGCTAGGACACTAGTAACCTAATTTTGATTATGACACCAAGGTGTTTCTTGCAATACAATTACGATATCATAAATCGATCGCTTTAGGACACACCTAGCCTGAGAAATCATAACAAACTATCTATTACCATAGGCATTGAACGTATGGTTGTGGAATTCAACTAAAATCCTGGAAGGTTTCCAGCTAATAAATCCATTCCATACTCTAACTACTCAAATTAAAGCAATAATTAGAGATCTGAAGTAACCGAAGTTTGCAACCTCAAGATTATAGATGAAACTTAGCAATGGAATTTCCAACCTCAAACTTCCACAGGGAGAAACAGATACAAGCTCACCTTTTCATCCACAAACCACATAAGTGATTTTGAAGCCTCAAGATTGAAATGACCCCAAAAAGTGCCCAAAAACGTTTTTCGAAAGTGCCCAAAATTGTAATGTCCATTTATCTCAAAATCCATGAACGATATCAAAAATCTGGCTTAATATTCTTGATTGGGGGGTAAAATTAAGTGGGGAATGGGTCTAACCCCAATTTTAGAGCAAACAAATAGCAATTTCAAATTTTAAAAATTTTCAAAATCGATCCGCGACAGTGCCGCGACACACAGCTATCGAGGACCACTATAATTCTGTCCTCTTTGAAAGGTCTGCGTCGCGGACCAGATGCAAACCTGTGTAAATTCTACCGAGTTATTTTTTTCTTGTGGTCCAAGGCATTTGAGTCTTGGGCCTAAGTGTTCCCAAACTTAAAAATATCTATACTTGGCCATTTTTCACCCTCATATCATTCTAAAAATTTTTCCCAGGAAACAGCCTCTCTACTTTTATGGTAGTGGTAAGGTCTGCGTACATTCTACCCTCCCCAGACCCCACT
>JAPFFP010024236.1:0-16200 GCA_026153255.1 Solanum medicagineum
CATGTCTTAAGGTCCAATCGTTCTCTAAGGGTTGCTTTTACCATCTTATGAGAGTAGGGGTGTTGAGCATAAGGTCCTTCTTATTGAGTCAAATCTGGTTGTCAATGAGTTCTTGATGTCCTTTTCGATGTTTTGAATTTAGGGTAGTGCCTTTTGGTTTGGCTAATGCACCGACTATGTTTATAGGTCTCATCAATAGGGTCTTTAAACCCTACCTTGATATGGTTGTGGTGGTCGTTAGTGATGATATGTTGGTTCATTTCTGGAAGCGAGGAAGCGCTTGTGAATCATTTGGGGGTGATGTTGTGAACTTTGAGGAATGTGAGGTTGCTTGCTAATTATGGAGAATGGGAATCTTTGGGTAGTAAAAGGGTGGTTGGAGAAGTACACCAGCTGACTAGGTTTGGAATGAGGTTGGGTGAAGTTGAGAAAGGAGTTTTACTCCCAAGGGGGAGATGGTGACTTTAGGTACTAAGTTGGGTTGTGTGTGTATAAGGTTGACAATTGAGCGCAATCTGTGAGGTTCCATATAGGGTGTAGAGAGGAATTAGTAAGGTGGTCTGTGAATTGGGGTTGCCCATTGGTATGGATATGGTTCATCCGGTATTCCATGTGTTTATATTGAGGAGATATGTTGGTGTCCCAAGTGCTATTGAACTCCTCGAGGTTGTGGGTGTTAAGGAAGATGAGTTAACTTATGAGAAGGTTCCGGTGGAGGAATTGGGTTGATATGAGGAAAGGTTGATTAATAAGGAAGTAATGTTCGTCAAGGTCCTTTGGGAGAATCATCACGTCGAAAGTGTTACTTGGGAAGCCAGAGTGGACATGAAGAAGCAATAATCATACCTCTTCCATTCTATTCAAGATTAAGATGGCAAAACTAAGCCCATTATATGATTTCACGTCTTAGGTTTCATCCCTGATGTCATTTTGCATGCATTCATGTGTATGTTGGCAAGTTATGGTGATTTTGACATTTATGTTAAGCCTTTTTGAAAATGATGTTTACGCACATTTGTTGCATTCATGTAAGGCTGAGATCTTCGTGATTACTTCTCTCATGTACATTTCTTTGACATTCGGGGATAAATGTCCCCAATTGGGAGATATTGAAATGACCCAAAAAACTGCCCGAAAATGTGCCTCGAAAATGACCTTAATCGTAAATTCCATATATCTCAAAATTCGTGCGTGATATCAAAAATCCGACTTCATATTAGTGATCAGGGGCGAAATTGACTGGGAAATGGGTACTACCCCAATTTTAGAGAAATCGTAGCGAAATTTCAGTTTCCAAATTTTACGAAAAATAGAAAGGATCTGCGCCCCTGGCACGACGCGACTAGGGCACGGACCTGTGTTAATTTTGTTGCCAGTTTTCTATTTCGGTCCAAGAACTTGGGGTCTTGGGCCCATGCTGCCTTCCTATGCATAAAAACACCTATACTTGGTCATTTTTTAACTAAATATCATTCAAGACATTCCCCAAAACCCTCTTTAACACTTAGCTAAAATATTTCATCCAAAATCAAGTGTCCCAAATTTATCTCCGGATCTCAAGAAGTTCATTCAAGCTTCAAGTTCTCATTCAAATCTTCATCAAGGAAATCTCCAAAGTTGAGGTATGTGAGTTTCAACCATTGGGTCCTTTCACCCATGGTGCCTAACCTTCCTTTTCATGTAAATTGCATGTTTTCAAGTTGATTATCTATGTAAATCTCTTATTATGAAATTTGATCATAAACTATGTTGGGTTTTCATGAAATGTTGACTAACTATGTATGTTTTGGGCTATGAAATTATGATCTATTGTGGGATTTGATGAGGGGTTTTGATGTGTCTTGCATAAGGGTGTTACCAATTATTGGTGGGTTGATTTACGTTGATTCTTCTGATATGATTTCACTCTTGAATTGCATTATTTTGAACTACCATTACACACCCACCAAGTGTTTGATAAAATGTCTTATTAGGGATTCTTGAGTTATTGATGATCTATTGCATGGCTTATGAGTCAAGTGGCTTTATGATGATGAAAAATTTGTATATATGTGTTGAATTCATGAAAAGTGTCTATGATGTAGCAAGTTCATCACCTTGTTGAGTGGGTACCATGACTCTACCACCTTGTTGAGTGGGTGTCAAGGCTCAACCACCTTGGCGAGGGGGTGCCAAGCCTCGGTTGCCTTGTTGATGGGGTGTCAAGCGTCAATCACCTTGTCGAGGGGGTGCCAATCCTCGATCACCTTGTTGAGGGGGTGTCAAGCCTCAATCACCTTATCGGGGAGGTGGTATGCCCGTACTACTAAGTTGAGAGGTATATACCTCAATCACCTTCCAAATGGGTGGTACGCCTTGGAGTTCGAGTAAAGGTTTGCTTGTTCTATGATAATGGTCTCTTCCTACACATGTAATATGTTCTATATAAGCATGTTCTACTTCACGCATTAATCATGTGTGTCATATTGTTATTTTACCTATATATTGCTTCTGGCTACGCATTTTGACTATGTTGCCTATCTTTTGTTGCATTGCATCCCAATACTTAGTACATAAAAATGTACTATCACATATTCTATGCCTACATGATGTTACCATGTAGGAACTGGAGCTCCATTTGATCATCCTCCTTCTCCACGTGGCTAGTACTATCTCTAGAAGCAAGCTTTGGTGAGTCCTCAACTCTGAGGACAATATCTATTGATTTCATGCTATGCAAAGACTCTTTTCTTTTGTTAGATGCTTATGACTATGAAGATGAGCTCATAATGTGTCGTGGTCCCCACTCAATGCCACGTTTAGAGGTGTTGTTGGATGAATGATATAATTATGCTTTGAGATTTAATGCTTCTATGTTATTTAAGTACTTTTAACTTTTTCCCTTTGTCCCGAATCCCCTTATTTATAGCTATGTTGTTGATATCTTGCTTTCACGACCAAGGATGTGTGTATGATATGTTAAGAGGCTTGTTGGGGTTCCTTCGGGTTCCCCATTCATCGTGTCACGTCTAGGCCCTAGTTTGCATCGTGACATCACCTTATGTCCGGAGGTTGCTTTAGCGACCAAATGATGGCTAAAGTGATGTCCACTTTAGCGACCATTTATTGGCTTTTACGACTATCCTGGGAATAAAATTCTATTTCTTCCACATTCTTCCTAAAAAAAGACATTAACCTCGGGCTTCGGTAATTTTGAGCATCTTGCCTATTTCAAGAGATACAAAGCTAATGTCCTTTCTTTTTAGTTCTTTAATTCAATTCTAGCTTCAATTTCATAATATTATTCCTGTTTTGCTCTAAATTCTCTTGATTTCCTATTTTATAGAGTAACGTTTTTGGACCTTTTAAGGTCCAAATTGGAGTTTGTTTTTGCCAACTTTTTGGCATGTGACCCACACTTCGAGGATAACATAACAATAGTTTAGTTTCATAATTCTATGACATCATTTGAGGGTCAATTGTTTACTCACTTTTGGACTGATTTCTTTATATTTGTGTTATAGGTATTATTCTTCCATTTGTAATGCAGAGTTGATGTTTTTATAGTCTCGAGGCTTTTGGAAAATATGGAGATGAGGTACGCAACTCCATGATGATTCGATATTTTAGTTAGGCTTCGAGGTAAGCTACAGTCTACTTCTTTTTAGATTGTTCTTTATAAGATATTGTTAGTATGAACCTCATATGTGTTTGGATTGTATGTAGTGAATTAGGTTTCACTTTATTATTCTTGCTTCTTTGTTTCTGGCTGGGCCTTAGGCTAGTTAGGTCTTATAAAACCCTTGTTTAGCTAGAAGATTGTTAATATTTCCTTATTTTAGATTTGTTAACCTCTTAAGATGGATTTCTCAAGGCCTTATAGTAGTAGGTAGGAATAGTACCTTAGATCGAACTTTTATTGATCCTTAGTTATTCTAGTTGCTTCCTGTGAGAATTTCCATACTTTGATATCCTCTGCTAGTGTACGGGTCGTGGCATTGTTTTGGTATGGTGGTTTTTGCCTAATTAACTAAGAAGTTGATGTTATTCATACCACAGGGTTAGAATCTAGACACTCGATGTTATATATATTCGTTTGGTAAAGTTAACGATGCCCTGTATCCTTTGTGTTGTATGTTCAATTAGTTTTGGAGGTTCTTGGATTACTCTTCTGAGTGCTTGATTCTTCATAATTTTTCCCTTTGTTACCTAGTTTGAGTTGTTATTCTTATGGTTATCATTGTTGAGTTTGTGGAGTATTCTGGGTCTGAGACCTTGATGGAAGGCTAGCTCGATTCAGGTTAGTTCCTATACTCTAGGTTGAGGTGCTTGCAGATAAACTCGATTGTGATTTGAATGTGTTGTATTAGTGTTGATAATGGCATGCATTGTATTTGTTTCTCATTATCTCATGATTGTAGTATGACCTCAGTGCATGCATTGGTTCTCAGCATCATTTTTTGAGAAAATTGTGTTATTGTTGTAAGGCCCTGTAGGTTAAAATATCGAAATTCAAAAAGAAATGCATAATTGGGCCTAGTGCAAGATAGTACGAGCCCGTCTATGGCTTGTGGCTAGAATCACAGGTCGAAGACAGGCTTCGTAGATAGACCAGGGACTTGGTGAAAATTTGAAGTCCAGGGGCAAAGTACGAAGAGGGTGATATGACTTGTAAAAGGGTCTATGAGTCGTAATTCGTGGCTCATGGAATAGGAGACTAAGTTAGGTTTCTTAAATTGGAAAGGCATCACTAGACGAAAGGGGCTTACGAGTCCTAAATGATTTGATGGGTCATGAATAGGGTTTCATAATTTAGGCCCAGAGTTAGTAAATATTCCTATTTTGGAGTGGTCCCACGAGAGGTCTTTACAACCCATAGAATGAATGATGGATCGTACCAAGGGGTTCATGAATTGAGGTTTAGAGACATGTTTAGGAGCCTAAAGTGTAACGAGTCGACCTATAAGTAGTAAATGACCTACCACCCATAGATCGAGTCTGCAGATTGGCCCTAATAGTTTTTAATGAAGAGAAATTTGACCTTTTCCACTGACCAAGCCCAATACTATCTCATTTTATGCCTATTTTCTCCCATATCAACCCTAACTCCCTCATTCAACTCTCTTTCTCTCCTATTCACAATCTCTCTAACAAATTCTCCTTAGGTATTTATCCTCTCAAGGGTCAAGAAGGCAAACTAGGGTTTTCAAGTCCTTTTATCCAAATTTTAAGTTTCTTTCTAAGGCTTATAATCAAGATATGTGGGTTTTGATTTGTGCGTTCCTTTTACCCACGCTCAAGTACGTTTCTTAGTGTATTTAGCTTTTGTGTTATGGAAACTTTAATAGTTGCATGGAATATCATTAGATGTTAATATTATGATGCATTTTCAGTTATATAAGCTATATAAAATGCCATGTTATGATATGTTGTGAGATTGATGATTTACAAGATGAATTTCATATTTCCCTATTAGGATTTTAAATGATAAAGGAGGGTTGTTTGAGAATGTTTTAAATTGATGAGTTTTACTATGTTTATGCAGAAATATTTTGAATTACATGATTTAAAGCTTACATGCATTAACCCACAAAGGTTTAAGTTAAGTTCTTTGATGAAGCATGTTATGACTAATAAGGGTCTTCAATCTGATGTTTTTGAAAGTTATTAAAGTTACGAACACTCTGTGAAGCCCTTTTTATGATGTCAGTAAAGATGGTGTAGGGGCAATTCTCACCAAAGATGGACCCTCTTGTAAAAGGAAAATTCTTAAGTGAAGGGATTCTGATATTAAATAAGATAATCCTACTATGATGATGTTAGTTTTTATAGCTTATGAAGGTATGTGATTATGACTATGATTAAACACTATTCCATGGGACTTGACTTAGCACTGGATAGAGCTTGAGGTGGGGTTCGATAAGGGATCCTAGCAGCAACCCGCTGTCTCATTAACTATGTGCCACCATAGGAGCCCATGTAAGCTAATGCTAGTGGATCCTCAATACCATAAGGTTTTATTTAAAGATATGCATGCATAAGTTGACGTTGTTCTATTTGGCAAGTAGTCTCCTCGTGCTAAGGTAAGGGGTTATGCTGGATTCCATGTAGTCGCTCGCATGGTCATAAATATCGTTAGAGTCTCCTCCCACATAGATATGTGTATGATGAGTTTTGATGATTATATTACTTCAAATCATGTTTGAAATAATGCACTGATCATCCACCATTTCTTAAGCTTTATTTACTTGGTATGATTATGCATATTGCCTATTATAATATTATGATCTTTTTGTTTTATTGCATCCCACATATTTAGTACATTTGAAGTACTAATGTATATTTTTCCTACATGATATCACCATGTACAGACTGTCGCTCTTCCTCCTTCGACATGTGGCTAGTTGTAGACATTTGGAGACGAGTTGATTGGTGAGTCCTCCAGTTAGGGAACAACACCCTAGTTTCTTCTACATTGATGCATTAATACACTTTGATTATTTAGTTGTTTTTTCCTTTTTACTACTTTTACTTGATGGTGAGCTTGGAACTTGTCTTATCCCCCGCTAAGTCGTATATTAGAAGGTATTATTGGACACTAAAGTTTGATGATTAAAACTTGTTTGGTTCTATGTTGATCGTCCTTTAGTCCTATTTCCCCATTTAAATTCCACTTTTATATATGTGTAATATGTATGAATGCTTGATGAATTCTAAGAGGCTTGGGTGAGATTCCTTCGGGTCCCTCATTCACCATGTTATGACTAGGCCCTAGGCTTGGGTCATGAGAAACTTGGTATCAGAGCACGAGATTTTGAAATAGTCCTAGGAGTCAAATATACCATGTTGAATAGGGTATTTTTCCTCATTGTGAAGTGCACCACAATTATGAATGAGAGACTATAAGGCGTTTAGGAAGCATTCCCTTTTTTCATGAATCTGTCGTGCCTTAAAATTGTCTGAAGATTTCCTCCTATCTAACGAATGTTTCTTTGAAACTTTTTAGATCTTAATGCCAAGACAAGTGTTTTGATTGAGTGACATGAACGTGGACCAAGTTCCTCCAATTCCATAAGAAGAATATGTATCTCGTGTAGAGTTTCAGTCATTTTTACAATGTTGAGTCAAGCTATGGCCAACCAAGTCAATCGAGCGATTTCCATTCCTCCTCAAGCACCTACCCTGGCAACTTGGATATGGAAATTTGTGAGGATAAACCCACCCAAGCACCATGGCTTCAAGGTAGATAGGGATCCGATGGAATTTATTGATGAGGCCTATCGATTGTGGCTATTATGGGGGTACCACCAAATGAGAAGGTTGAGCTTGTGGCCTATAAATTCGAAGGTATCTCCGTGGTATGGTATCATCAATGGGTAGATGATAAGGGTGACGAAGCAGAACTAATTGCTTGAGAAAAGTTCAAGAGTGCCTTCCTAGATTGGTTTTTTTCCATTGGAGTTGAGGGAGGCCAAGGTTCAAAGTTTATCAATCTTCGACAAGGCAACATTAGTGTGAGGGAATACTATCTTAAGTTCATTAAGCTATTAGATTATGCATCGTTTATGGTTGCCAATCCAAGGTCAAAGATGAGCAAGTTTATCTCTAGAGTACCAGATTTGGTGTCCGAGGAGTGCAACACGCCATGCTAGTGAAGCAAATAGAAATCTACCACCACATGACCTAAGCAAGGAAAATCGAATATGATAAGTTGAACAAACATGCTAGGGAGTCCAAGAGGGTTCAGATTGATGACGATGGATTCTCCCACTAAAGGGCCAAAAGCGATAGACATGGAAATTTCTATGGTGGCTAAAACCAAGCAGTCCAAGGTTCAACCAATGCTCCTCCTCTAATGAACAACAAGGACAAGGGGTTCAACCCCAAGACACAAGGAGGTACGGGTGCTCAAGCCCCTCCAAATTGCAAGAAGTATGGAAGACTCAACAAAGGGAAATGCCTAGCTAGTTCCAATACATGCTTCAAGTGTGGAAAACCTAGTCATCATGCTAGAGAGTGTAGAGGTGATGGTGCTAGACCTTAAGGCCATGGAGGGCTTAATGAGCCAATCATTTTTGTGTATTGCATTTTTGACAAGAAGTTGAAGAGACTCTGGATGTTGTCACCAGTATGTTGAAATTTTTCAACTTTGATGTGTATGCGTTATTAGATCCAAGAGCCAATTTTTCTTTTCTAACTCCTTTCCTTGCAAATATATTCAAGGTATATCCTGAGGTCTTGCTTGAAACTTTGAAGTTTGTACTCATGTGGGTGAGTCGGGCTTTTCTAGGAGGGTTTATAGGGATTGTACCATTTCTATCTTGCACAAAATTATACCTTGTGATCTTGTAGATTCCATGGTGGTATATTTTGATATCATTCTTCAGATGGATTGGTTGTATGCTTCCTATACTTCCACAGATTGTTGGACCCATAGAGTCAAATTTCAATTTTCAAATAAGCCCTCTACTGAGTTGACGGGTAGTAACTTGGTAAGGGTTGGTTGTTTCCTATCTTAAAGCCCATAAGATGATTTCTTAGGAGTGTGTCTATCCTCTAGTGAGGGTTAGGGATCTCACTTCTGAGGTTTCGCCTCTTGAGTTAATTCCCATTACCAATGATTTCCTCGATGTATTTCTTAATGATTTGCCCAGTGTTCCTCCCAAAAGAGAATTGGATTTTGGCATAGTCCTTTTCGATACCCAACCAATCTCCATTTCTCCTTCTCGAAGGGCCTTAACGGAGTTAAAAGAGTTAAACGAACAATTGAAGGACTTGTTGGGGAAGGGTTTCATTAGACCAAGTAGATCTCCATAATGTTCCGTGTGGTCTGTGAGAAAGAAGGATGGGTCGCTTTGAATGTGCATAGATTACGATCAACTGAATAAGGTGACTATGAAGAAAAAGTAGCCACTTTCAAGAATAGATGACTTGTTTGACCAATACCAAGGGGCTAGACACTTCTCAAGATGAATTTTCGAACAAGGTATGGTCATTTTGAATTCATGGTAATGTCATTTGGTTTGATTAATGCATCAATGGTATTTATGGATCTTATGAATAGGATGTTCAAGCCCCACCTTGATGCTTTTATGGTTGTATTTACAGATGACATTTTAGTGTATTCTCAGAGTAGGAAAGAACACATGAACCATTTGAAGATCGTACTTCAAACCTTGAGCGAGAGGCAATTGTTTTCCAAGTTTAATAAGAGTGATTTTTTGTGGGAAGAGGTGGCATTCCTTGGCATGTGGTATCCAGTGAATGAATTAATGTTAATCCTAGAATAGGAAATGATGAGTAATTGTCTTAGACTATTCACTCCTTTGGACATTAGGAGCTTTTCGAGGCTAGTCGAGTATTATAAGAGGTTTGTTGATGGGTTCTCTTCCATATCATCGTTATTAACAAAGTTGTCTCAAAATAAAACAAAATTTGTGTGGATGGATGCGTGTGAGAAAAGCTTCTAAACCCTGAAAGATCAACAAACTTTTTGTCCTATCTTGACTTGTCAGAGGGTACCAAAGGTTTTGTTGTGTATATTCTTTCCACATCATTTTCATTGACAAAGTTGACTCACAAGAAAGCAAAGTTTGTAGGGGCATATATATGTGAGAAAAACTTCTAAACCTTGAAAGATCGACTAACTTTATCTCCAATCTTGACCTTGACGGAGGGTATCGAAGGGTTTGTTGTGTATTATGATGCTTCTCAGGCCAATTTTGGATGTGTGTTGATGCAACATAGAAAGTGATAGCCTATGCTTCAATACAATTGAATGTTTATGAAAAGAACTACCTAACCCATGATCTTGAGCTTATGGAGGTTATCTTTGGATTAAAATTTTGGTAACATTATCTCTATGGGATGTAGGTGGATGTGTTCACTGGCCACTACAGTTTTCAATATGCATTTAGCCAAAGGGACCTCAACATAAGGCAAACAAGGTGGTTAGAGCTTGTCAAAGATATGACATAAGTGTGATGTATCATTCTGGTAAGGCTAATATACAGCAGAGGTGCTTAGTAGGGTGCCTATGGGTAATGTATCTCAAGTTGAAGAGGCGGGGGGGAGGGGGGAAGAAGTTTGTAAAACATGTTTGTTTGGCTCATTGAAGGGTAAGGTTGAGTGGTTCCGACAAAGGTGGTGTTCTTGTGCAAAATAGCTCTAAATCATCTTTAATAGGGGATGTTAAGGCCAAGAAACACTTAGAACCGATGTTGGTGGAATTGAAAAAGTTGGTGGTAGCGAAGAAAATAAAGTTCTTTTCATTTCACAATGGAGAGATAGTATCCTTCATTATCAAGGGCGGCTATGTGTTCCCAATGTTGATGGAATAAGATAGATGATTTTGGGTGAAGGTCGTAATTGCAATATACCATTCACCCAAGATCCACCAAGATTTATAGACACTTAAGAGAGGTGTATTTGTGGAAGGAGATGAAGAAGGACACAACAACTTTTGTGGCAGAATGTCCTAATTGCCAACAAGTGACAATCGAACATCAAAAGTCTAGTGACCAAGCCTAAGACATTAAAATCCCCACTTGGATATAAGAAGATATGTACATGAACGTTGTTGTAAGGTTACCTTGCACTCGAGAGTAGCATGTCTCCATTTGGATTATTGTTGATATAATGAGAAAGTTGGATCAGTTCCTACCAATTAAAACTTTATGTAGTGCTCAAGAGTATGCCAAGTTGTATATCAGTGAGTTTGTAAGATTGGATGGTGTCCCATTTTCTACAATATTGGATTGTGGCGTTCAATTCACCTCTTACTTTTGGAAGTCATTTTAAAGGGGTTTTGGTACCAAGGCAAAGTTGAGTGCAGCTTTCCATCCTCAAATCAATTGACAAGCTGAGAGGGCAATTCCAAAACTTGAGGACATTTTGAGGGCTTTGTGTGTTAGAATTCAAGGGAAATTAGGATGACCTTCTGCCACTCTTTGAGTTTTCCTACAAAAATAGTTATTACTCTATCATAAAGATATCACTATTTGAAGACTTATATGAGAGGCGATGTGGATCTCTAATGGGCAAGTTGGTAAAATGGTATATATAGGACCCGACTGGGTTATGGATGTCATGGAGAAGGTGAGACTCATAAGGAAAAAGTTAAAGATGGCTCAAAGTCACCAAAAGTCAAACTCTGATATTAGAAAGAGGGATCTTGAATTTAATGTAGGTGATTGGGTCTACTAAAGTTTCGCCCATGGTTTGAAGGACAATTCTCACCAAAGATGATGTTATGGTCTTAATCATATGAAGGTATAGGATTATGACTATATTTAAAAGTATTCAGAGAGACTTGACTTAGCACCAAATGGGGCTTGAGGTAGGGTTCGGTAAGGAAATCCTCGTAGAGACCACCTTTCTCATTAACTATATGTCACCATAGGAACCGTTCTAGGCTAAGGCTAGTAGATCCATAATAGCATAAGGTTATAATTAAAGATGTTCATGCATAATTTGATGGAGTTCTACCTAGCAAGTAGTCTTCTATGCTGACGTAGGGATTTATGTTGAATTTCATGTAGTAGCTTACATGGTCATAAATGTGCTTATAGTCTCATCCCACAAAGATATGTATCTGCTGAGTTATGGTGACTATGTTACTTCAAATCATGTTTTAAATGATGCACTGATCATCCATCATTTCGTGAGCTTTATTTCCTTGGGTGAGGTGCCTTCGGGTCCTTCATTTACCATGATATGGATAGCCACTAAGGTTGAATCATGAAAATTGCCAAAATTTTGTTTACACTCATTTTACTAATGGGGGTCATACTATATTTACTACTTAAAAATAGACTAGAGGCATCAATGATGTGCTTATTTTTGCACTGGCTCGGTCGAAGAGTCCTCAACCTATTTTATACTATTTTACTTCTATTATCTCCAATTAATATAACAGGGTGGATCTAAGGATTACGTGTATATATAATACTAAGATCAAAGACTAGGCAAGTATATAAAGGATTCCCAAGTCCCCAGATTCCTATGTCTCCATGATTCATTCGATAGGAAGAAGGAGGCACATGGGTCTTGCTTCCTGGCTAGGATTTAAAGTTGGTGTATATGTCTTGGCATGAGATACTTAACATTAATTATGCTGCTAGTTTTACAATATATCTATTATTCATATGAATTTCCTATCACCATTATAAATATTTGTTGTTTGTACTTGTTTATCCTATGGGAGGCCATATGAGTTTAGTTTGTTGTTGTGTACCTTCTGGGCATAGAGGGGCTTGATAGGTTATTGTTTGACAACTTGTGAACTTATGGAGGTATGAAGGGTTTCTCTTGTTTGAAAGTAGTTACTTCCCTTGTTCTTCTTTATTTGAAACTTTTATGCAGGGTTTAGTTTGACATGGCCTTTCATATGTGATATTTTACCTTTTATTATATTAGTATGCATTCATTTAATTTACCTCCTTTATAGAGTGTCTTTGTGATTGGATTCTGGGCTAACGCCTCCAAGTATTTCCCTAACTCTATTTGCTTGTTTCCTTTTTTAATCTCTTTTTCTTAAACTAGTTTGTTTCCTACTATGAGCATTCCTATCATTTCTTGGGTCACTTTTGATGCATGCTCCTTTCTTACCTCTTCTTTATGTTTACTTTATTTTTGGGCTTACTGAGTACTACTTTTTGGTAGTCATACTACATTTTTGCACCCTGCATATCATAGTATGGGTTCTCACCATTGAGTTGGATATCGTGTGGGGTAGCTTTTAGGATTTGGAGACTTGGGTTACCTCCTGATGTTCAAAGTTTCCTATCTTATTTTATTTTAGTTGGGACTTGTATTTATATTGTGTTCGAAGATAGTCTATACTATGATTAATATTGCATTTTAAAAACCTTGTGCTTCTTTTTTTTAGCATATCGACTACCAACTCATTAGGTCATGGGATTTATTTTGTCGTATTGCTCTTTTATTCCTTCTTTCCTTATTTTATCGTTTTTATTGATAATATCTACTTTCTCTCTTTCACTTGTGATAGTTCATTATTTATGGTTCTAGGCTATAGGTTAGGCTTACCTACTAGCAGGTTGTTAGTAGGTACCATCATTACATGAAATATCAAGCATGATAGCTGAAAGCCACAGACAACTAGAATTAGCACCAATAATGAAAGAGCCAGCTTGGTAATGATAAAGGATTTTGGCGCGTCACCGAATTCACTAGCTCAGAGAGCAGAACTTATATCATCAAAAGTTGTAGGAATCGAAGATTAAATCTAAATTTGAGAAAATACATTGGGCAATAAGAAATAGTAATCGGTGACTTGCTGGCTTAGTCTTGGAGCTTGGTTAGTCTACTGAGTACACTCTTAAGGGTATTTTTACAAAGAATTTCTGGAATGTAGAAATAGATCCAGGAAGAGAGATAAAGTATATTTTTTCATTTTTACTTTTATGAATTTGAGTACGATAAAAACTTTCAATTTTGTTATTAGATTTTGAAGCTTATACTTGAAGGTCGAAAATTTGGAGAGCTTTGGGAACTAATCTGCTCAATTCTTATGCAATTTATCAGCTTTCATGGATGAGAATACGGTAAGCTTTCTTTTACTTTCATTATGAGTGGCTACGACCCTAGAAGCCAGGGGTGTGCAATGTAATTGACATCTAATTTCTATATGGGTCTTAGTTGATCGCTTAATATATTGTTATTTTGATATGAGATTGTCTGTTTCTTCATCAATTCATTTATAATTTGAGGTTTAAACTCATATTTAGATTAGATCTTTAATTGTTGCTTGAAAGGGAACATTAAAGTTAAGGAAATAATTGATAATCTTTGGATTTTTCACTTGTTATAACTGAAGATCGATAGAGTCTAACTTGATTAAGGATGTAGACTATTTTTCATTGATGCGTTTATTGGGGTTTGAGAAAACTCATGTGATAAATTGTAGCTGATTGTGATGTAGTTATCATTAACAACAAATCTAGCCTGCCCATGGACAAATAACCTTTGTGAGAAACTAACGAGAACCATAGCATGAAATAGATGACTAATTACACATACTCCTAAGTTATTTCTCTAAATTGTTGAAGTATCTTTTGTTAAATTTGTTTATCAAAATAATTGTTCAAGATAAATTTAACTTCTACTTAATTCCATCTCCTTTTATGATATCTTTCATTTTAATTAACTTACAAATCTCTAGCTCATATGTTTATGTTGATTTGTGAATTCGTGACTATCATTCTTTGGAGAATTCGGTCCCAGCCTTACAGTTGGGTTTATATTGCAAGGTATAACCTACATTTTGAATTATAAGGATGTAGGTGAGCATTATTAAAAATGGTACCATTGTCAAGGAATGGTGCATAGAAATTCTCATGCAGAAGTAGCTTATTTGAAATAGTCTTTTGTAGTTGTTTGCACTTACATTATTTGTTTTGTTTGTTTGATTCTTTAGGTGATAACATGATTTACCAAGGAAATGATGCCGTTAGCAATTAAGGGTACCTGAATAATGGTGTGTCATTGAGACACATTGGGTGAGCTTATGTTATTCGTTTTCCACCAACTGTGAGCAATAATGTCTTTCATGTTACAAGTACTATGTTTCACTTTTGTCAAGAATTTTTTGAGGTTTGGCTCATGATGACCGATATGATCATCTCAAGAATTTCATAGATATGTGAGAACTCTTCTCCTTCAAGAACATTTCGAAGAGTCTATCCACATAACAATATTTCCTTTCTCCATAACGAGAGAAGCTCATTCATGGATGGGGTTTACCATGAGATTCTATAACTTCATGTAATAAGTTGATTGAATAGCTCCTTAAGAGGTTCTCCCCACCATAAAAAATGTTACAACTTTGAAATGAAATCACAAATCATTTTCATATTGATGGAGAACCCCTTCATGAAACTTGACATTGCTTATAAAGAAGTTGCTACACTCATGAACTTTACGACAAGGTCTTTTTGCAAATCTTCTATAGATCTCTTGAACAAATGAACAAGGCAGCGGCTGATCAATTTGTTGATGGGGAAATCCTGCGTCAACTTTTAAGGTAGCTTCCTTCTACATTACTTGATCGAATGGTTAAGACTTATCATGGTTGGCATACGATAGAAGATGAAATGGCCCTATTTTTTGTCCATTTTTAAAGAGAAAATATTGAAAGAGGAAGAGAGAGACTAGAATATGGCCAAGATAATATATAACTCAAATCAATTTGTTGATCAAACATTTGATGGGAAGTGGTTCCAAGAGTTTGAATTTTGTGGGTGTGAGTGGTGGTAAGTATATTTATGAAGAGTAATTTGATGTCGTGTACAATAATGAAATCCAAAATTTGTTGAATCAAGCGAGGGCTTCCTAAGGCAAGACGGAAATCAAAGTGGAAATAAATCATGATGCAAGTTGGAGACCGAAATAGTGAGTAGCTTGATTGCAATAATGGTAAAAGGAAAAGAGAATCTAATGACCTTGAAGGTCTTCTTTGGTATTTTGACAAAATTACCATTTTTCCCTTCCCAAAAGTTGCCTTGGACCATGTTTGGTTGAATCTAAAAGTCAAATTTTATAAATCTTGTTAAAAAAATTAGAGTTTTGCTAAAGAAAGAGTTTTTAAAGGCTTAAAGTTGGAAATTTTGAGTTTTGTGCTCGTTTTGAGTTTCGAGCATCGAAATGCAATTTCATTGATTCCATCAGCTCTGAAATTCCAAATCTAGTCTAGGAGAACCTACATAACTAAATTTGGAGTTAAAAAAGAAATTTTAGACCCAAAGTTGCATTTTCAGTTTATTTTGGATCATAGTTTGACTTTGGTCAATAGTCGAAGTTTGGAAGCTTGAATCAAAATTTCGACAATTCCAGTGGTTCCAGATGGTAAAACTAATGACAGAAATGATCTCTTTGTGAATGTTTGAGTTCTCGAGGTTATTTTGAGTATTTCAAATCTAAAGTACTTTAAACAATCTTTCTCAGGTTTCAGGCCAAGGGGGTCTCAAATTCGAGTTCGGATGGTTCCATTGAGTCTGAAATATCATTTCTGGGTTCCATGTTTGGTTTGAGTTCATGGGATTTTGAACAAATTCCAAGGGTCAAATACATAAATTGTATGTTTTGTTTGTTGTTGTAATCAAGTGCATCACTCCACTACTCTGTGTTTGCAGGATGTCTTCCGCATTCGCAAAGGGTTATGATGCCCACCTCTGAGTCCGTGGAGGGGGTCTCTACGTT
>JAPFFP010024256.1:0-16195 GCA_026153255.1 Solanum medicagineum
TTGTTGTTTGGGAAGCTGCTGGATCTTTTCTTGCAGGTGAGGTTAGTTAATAAAACAGAGGAAACTCTGCCGAAATTTCGGTAGGTTTCCAGGTCGGATAGATTGGGAATTTCAGGTTAGTACGTGTCAAGGTGTCCCTATCGGGCATCGATCACAACCCTAGGTCGGGCTGTGACTAATCACCTAACTCGGTACTCAATAATATGATAAAAGTTCTGGGGTGTCCAGTATGATGGTTCGAATGATTTTCACCTTCTCCACATCTTGGGGAACCAAGTCTAGACCAATCAACTCTACTTCACCTACCTCGAACCATCCAGCTGTTGACCTACACCTCCTCTCATATAGTGCCTCGTATGGGGCCATCTGAATACTCGAAGGAAAACTGTTATTGTAGGAAAACTCTATCAATGGCAAGTGGTCGACCCAATTACCTTTTTAAAGTCAATGGCACAGGCTCTCAACATATCCTCCAATGTCTGAATAGTGCGCTCTGCCTGGCCATCTGTCTGAGGGTGGAAATCTGTGCTAGGAGTACCTTCATACCCAAAACCTTTTGAAAAGATCTCCAAATCTGGCAGTGAATTGAGATCCTCTATCTGAGATGGTGGACAAAGGGACTCCATGTAACCTGACAATCTCCTTGATATAGAGTTGGGCATAATCCTCCACGGTGTCAGTCATCTTAACCGCTAAGAAATGTGTAGACTTAGTCATCCTGTCTACTATCACCCAAATCGAATCATAATATCTGCGGGACCTCGGTAAACCTGTGATAAAGTCCATGTTGATCATCTCCCATTTCCACTCTGGAATCTCAAAGTTCTGAGCTACTCCACATGCTCTTTGGTACTCAACTTTAACTTGTTGGCAATTTGGGCACTTGGAAATGAACCCTGCAATGTCTCTCTTCATTCTACTTCACTAGTAGACTTTTCTCAAGTCGTGGTACATCGTGGTAGATCCTGGGTGGATGGAATATTTGGAACTATAGGCCTCTATCATGATCCTCTCTCGAACACCATCAACATTTGGAACACACAATCTTCCTTGATACCTCAATACTCTATCTCCCCTTTTGGCAAAAGCCACCACTTTCTGCTTATGCACATCCCCCTTTAGATGTAATAAGATCGGGTCTTGGTCTTGTTTCTCTTTCACCTCCACTACTAGAGATGATGCCAATCGATTTTGCACATGAACTCCTTATTCGCCTGACTCATCTAGTTGAACTCCTAGTCGGGCCAGTCTATAAACTTCTCTAGCTAACTCTCTCTTCTTTTCTCCCACATGGCCGATGCTTCCTATGGAAAACCTTTCTAAGAGCATCATCAACCAAATTAGCTTTATCTGGGTGGTAAAGAATGCTCATGTCATAGTCCTTGAGCAACTCAAGCCATCTCCCTGCCTCAAGTTGAGCTTTTTTTGGGTGAAGATGTATTGCAGGCTCTTGTGGTTGGTGAATACATCAATATGTGCTCCATAAAATAGTGGCACTATAACTTGAGAGCAAACACCACCGCTACCAACTCCAAGTCATGGGTGGGATGGTTCTTCTCATGCATCTTAAGCTGTCTAGAACCATAGGCAACAACTTTTCCCTTCTCATGCACCTTAAGCTGTCTAGAACCATAGGCAACAACTTTTTCCTTCTACATTAACATACATCCCAATCCTACCCTCGAAGCATCACATAGATTACAAACCCATCTGTTCCATCAGGAAAGGTCAACACAGGTGCGATAGTAAATCTCACCTTCAACTCCTGGAAGATCCTCTCATATCGTTGGACCATTGAAACTTGATCTTCTTCTGAGTCAGTTTATTCAATTGTGCGGATATAGAAGAAAATCCTTTCAACAAACCTCCGGTAATAGCCGGCCTATCCCAGAAAACCCCTTATCTCTGTCGGTGAGGTTGGTTTTGGCCAATTCTTAACTGTCTCAATCTTTTGAGCATCCACTCAAATTCCATCTCTAGAAATCACATGACCTAAGAAAGCTATGGATTTGAGCCAAAACTCACACTTAGAAAACTTTGCATACAATTCATTGTCTCAGAGTATCTGTAAAAAGCAATCCTGAGGTGGTTGGCATACTCCTCCTCATTTCTGGAATATACCAAAATATCATCAATAAACACGATCACGAACATATCCAGATACTGTCTAAATACTCTACTCATCAAATCCATAAAGGTTGCGGGTGCATTTATCAATCCAAAAGACATTACCAAGAACTCAAAGTGACCATATCAGGTTCGGAAAGCCATCTTGGGGATATCACATTCTCTCACCTTCAACTGATGATAGCTTGATCTAAGGACTATCATAGAGAAAACAATAACACCATGAGGTTGGTCAAACAAATCATTAATCCTTGGAAGGGGATACTTATTGTTGATAGTCACCCTATTCAATTGACAGTAGTCAATACACATCATCAAGGAACCATCTTTCTTTCGCACGAATAACATCGATGTTCACTAACAAGTCTCTCAACTGCTCATTCAATTCTTTTAATTCCGCAGGAGCCATTCTATATGGTGGAATAGAAATAGGTTGGGTGTCTGGAAGAACATCCATCCCTAAATCGATATCCATATCTGGAAGAGCCCCGGGCAATTCCTCAAGAAACTCGCCCACAATCAGGATAGACTCAAGAGAAAGGGGCTCAACATCATCAGACCTTACTCGCACGAGGTGATAGATATATCCCTTAGAGATCAATTTTCGGGCTTTGAGGTAAGAAATAAACTTACCCTTTTGAGCCACAGAATCTTCCTTCCACTCAATGAAAGGCTCGTTCGAAAACTGGAATGTGATAGTTCGAGTTCGGCAATCAATGAAGGCATAGCAGGTGTGAAGCCAATCCATAACAAGGATTATATCAAAATCAACCATCTCTAACTCAATCAAATCAACAAGAGTATCCCTATGATAGATGGACATGACATAATATGTATAGATTCTCTCAACTCGAATGAACTCACCAACAAGATTAGAAACAAAAAATGCTCAACCAAGCACTTTGGACAAATCTCAAATCTACTCGCCACATATGGTGTCACAAATGAACAAGTTGCACCTGGATCAAATAAAGCATAGCAAGGAAAGGTAAGGACTCAAAGCATACCCATCACAACCTCTGGTGCAACCTCCTGATCCTATCGATTCCCTATCACATACGGATGGTTTGTCCCACTGCTTGCCCCTAGTGCAATACCTTTTTAATTACCCCTCGCTGGTGGTGCTGTGTTAGAGATCTGGGCCTTATTGCCCCATATAGGACAATCCCCCTAAAAGTGACCCGGTTGACCACACTTATAGCAAGAATTTCCTCTATCTTTACACTTTCCCAGATGCCTCCTACCACACTTCCCACAAGGTGGTTTCCCTTTAGGACCAAGAGACGCACTTCCTTGAGACTGTGCACCTTGTGGAGTAAAGTTTGGCTAACCTTAGGGTCTCTAATCATATCTCTGGCTCGGGGTTGGTGCACTGGCTGAAGACTGTGCATAGTTGGAAGACCTCTTCTGAAAGTATAGTTTATCTCCCTTACCTTGCTTAGACTGGGTAGGCTCAGGCCCTGCTGACATGGACTTCTTACTCAAATGCTCCTCTCTGTCCTTTTTCTTGTCTTCCTTAGTTTGTTGGGCATAGACCATCATCTTGGAAATATCCATACCTGGAATAAAAAACGTTGCCTTGTACTCCATCTTCGCCTGTCTACCCAATCCAGATACGAATTTTCTCATTCTTATCCTCATATCTGAAACCATCTCTGGGGAATACCTGGACAACTAGATGAATTTCAAGTTATACTCTTTAACCGTCATGCCCTCTTATTTCAGATTCACAAACTCTTCAACCTTTGCCTCTCTCAACTCCTAAGGAAAGAAGTGATCAAGAAAGGCACTCTCAAACTCATCCTAAACAGCGGGCTAAGCATCATCACCCCGACTATCTTCCCACTGATTGTACCAAACATTGGCCACGTCTTTGAGTTGATAGGCACCAAGCTCAACTCCCACAGTCTCAGTCGCATGCATAGTCCTTAGCACCTTCCACATCTCATCAATGAAATTTTACGGGTCTTCCTCAACCTTGGACCCAGTATAGACAGGTGGGTTCATACTCAGAAAGTCCTTCAGTCTAGAGACAATTGTTAGCTCATGAGAGCTAGAACTAAGAGTTTGAGAGCCCTGGTTCCCGCTCTGAGCAGCTACCAACTGGATGAGCATGGCAATGTACCTCTAAAGTCGGCCTTTGTAGTATGAGCAGGTGGAGCAGTAGTGGTCCTGAACAGTCGACCTTGGCCCCTCGTCTCTACCAGAGGAGGCACCTCTGATGTAGGGTTCTCAGTAGTGCTAACTGAAACAATCCTTTGGGTCACTGTGCGTCTACGTGGCATGATCTACAATCGCTTTACACATGAGTTAGAAAGGAGTTTTGTAGAGTTTTCACTCCATCGCACGAACTCAAAATACAAGGGTAACAATTCCTAATGTCCTGTAGTCTCCCATTTAGGAAGTGTGGTGCACAATATACTCTTAAACAAGACTCTACTAGACACAACTTCATAGACTCTCTATGACTTTTGAACTCTGTGCTCTGATACCAAGTTTGTCACGCTCTGGGTGGGTACCCTTGGTGTGGCCGACACTTGAAGAACCATTTTTGATTCCCCAATAGAACCATTTGGCCTCATCATCACATCAACTCGATAGCGAAAGAATAACTTAGAAAGTAAGACATCATATGCAAGAAGATAAATAAGTGCATAACTCTACTGTATCGTAGCTGATAATGAAGATTAGTTTAGATGCAAAGTACTCATTAAATACTCCACTCAAATGTCTATGAAGTCTCTACTCAATCATCTAGAAGGGTGTCATGATAGGCCATGGACACATTAATCAAAAGTAAACAAAGTACTCAAAAATAATAAGAAGATAACAGGGCTCCTCCGAATTGTAAGGATGGCTCACCAACTCTAGAAGTATATTGAACTAGACCTCAACGATGCACAGGCTGAAATCCTCTACTTCCTATATCTGCATCGAAAGATTATACAGGTCCAAAGGGATGTTAGTACATGAAATATACCGATATGTAAAATGGCTCAAGAAAAGTAAAGCTCAACTCATTCACCTTTAACAACTCATGCTCAAAACGGTTTTTGCAAGTGTTATAGTAAAATCATGCTTTTTAAAATAGGCTCAGTAAAGTAAATTCAGTTTGAAATCTCATACTCAAAACAATATTGCTTGGGAGTTTCTCTAACTGACATTCCTCATCCCACCATTTTTAATTAGGTGATGCACAACGAATTAGCATCATTGCCATGCATGCCCTTAACTTTCCACGAAAAAGGGCGATCAACCTGAACCTCACTCCCTTGGATCCTGAGAGAGTGTCCAGTTGTGGGACAAGATTCGCCAAGTATTATGCTGAAACGACTATCCTACGCTAGTAAATGTTGTTCGGGGGTGCTCCTCAATGAGCCAACTCAATGCTTAATACTCCTCCGAAGACTAAAACATGCTCGACTCCTCAATCAATTCATCAGTTAGCTCAAAACTCAATCACATAGGGTCATCTCATCTCAATTACTCAACAATTAAATCACTGCAACCAATCAACTCGACTCAGACTTAAACGATCTTTTAGACTCACTGAAATAGCCTCCTCATATAGTCATGCTTGATAGTCATGTACAATATTATATGTGACTCAAATGCAACATGCTTCTCATTCTTAATCCTACTCAAATTTACTCAACTCAACATGCTCAATTTATGCATAAGATTTCCATAAAGACATATAATTTTAGGGGTCATGCTATCAAGGATGAAAACACACGTACAAATCTCATATTGGAATACCCATGCAATGCAAGAGATTACCTCATGTGGTACAACAAGACCTCAAGATAGATACAAAGATTTTGATATTCAAAATAGTAAAGTTTCGCAAAATCTAAACTATTTTCCCAAAAATATTGACTCAAGAAGATGAAAGGGCATGTGAAGGAAAGATTTTACACTTTCGTAAGCCTTACATACCTGGGAGTTGAAGAAACAACCAAACCTCGATTAATCCTTTCTCTTGAATGGCAAACCCTAGCTTCTTCCTTCTTCTCTAATGCTCTCAAGACCCTCAATATGGAACAATGATGAAGAAAATGACTTTAGGGTTTAATTTCAAGGCTTTATATAAGCCAAAAATGTGAGGGGTTAATAGAATAAAAATTGGAATTAACAGAAATGTCCTTCAGTAAACTGTCGACAGGGTCTACGAGACCCGACTACGACTCGTAGTCCTTTGTACGAGTCGTAACTAGCTTTCATGACCCATATGGTTAGAATTGAGCTTCACTGGAATTTGTCACGAAACCCTCCCCTACGACTTGTATTGTGTTGCACAAGTTGGAGCCCATATCATACTCTGAAGGTCCTTGAAACTTGAATTTCCTGGAAGTCCTTACAAAATACGGTTTATGAGTCATAAACCTCCCTATGACTCGTAGCCCATCTTGTAACTAACATCTGCAGTTTTTTTCTCAGATTCTTCTCAACAATTCTCTGTACACACTTTTCCAAGTCAGATAGAAAATTTTAGGGGGTGTTACGCAAGTGCTTTGGAAAGAGGATGTAATGTTACTGAAAAGATCAAGAAGACTCCAACTCTACTTAAGATCTATAGTTCTAAGAACTCTACTACAAAGAAAACTCATGATTCAACTAATGATTCATCTCCATACACATTGCATGATGGGAGTCCTTTGAAAATAAAATTTTGTGAGAATTCATATTACTCTTCAATATATCCAATGATCATGCAAGAAATGGTAATTTATGCTTCATCCATGGAGGAACAATTGCAAACTTTGTAAAGAATTGAAATGATTGACCAAGCATGTGCAAAATTAAGAGGCTCGCATCGACAAGTTGATGGATAGGATGGATGGCTTACTAGATGGAGAATCTAGCCATACGCTTGGGAAGGGTATTGAAGTTCAAGAGATTGAAAATCATGTGAAGCAAGCACCATCTAACAAGGAGATGCCGATTTCTTCTAATAAAAGGAACAATATCACTCAATCGATTGAAGGAGTTCATTAAAGGAACTATCAAAGATAAATTCGAAATCTCCATCAAGTATTCTCATATGTATGCAAAGCTATATACTGCAATGATTGATGGGTTCAAAATGCCCAGCGGTTATTAAACTTCAAAACTCCAACAATTTGAGGGAAAAACAAATCTGAAGCAACATGTTGTGTACTTTGTGGAGACATGTAACATTGATATGCAACCTATGAAGACTATATTTTCAACAACTTCAACCTCTCCTTAAAATTAAAGAAAACGTCTTTAGCTGTTATATGAACCCTGAGCTTAATTCTATTAATATTTGGGAAGAGATAGAGCATGAGTTTCTTAATCATTGCTATACCACGAGGCACACAGTGAGTATAGTAAAACTCACAAATACTCGTCAAAAGAAGGATACACCAGTTATTAATTTCATAAGTCGATGGAGGAACGAGAGCCTAAATTACAAATGTAGACTTGGTAAAATGTTTACAATAGAAATATGTATCCAAGGAATGCACTAGGGGCTTCTCTACATGTTACAAGAAATTAAGCCAAAATCCTTTGAAGATTTAGCTATAAATGCTCAGGATATGGAGTTGAGCATGTCTTTTGATGAAAAAAATATGATATATGTTCACAATCATTGCAAAATAAAAGACAAGCAAAACCTAAGAAATGAAGTAAATTTGTGCCCAAAAATAATAAGAAAGAATCCATGAATGTCAATATGTTGCTTGTGATGCTCATAAAAAGGAAAGAAAGAAGAAAAGCGTGAAGACAACTTTTATGGGTGTCCAAATTAAAATTTGACCTTAAGGAATAGGGCTTCATTCTATATTTATTTTATAATTTAAAATATACCACTCCGATTGTTGCGTATTTTTCGTTCTTGATTATTTTCAATGCAATTTTATTGTCTACAATGTGATACGAACCTATTCTATAACTTATCTATATCTATGGAATGTTGGTTAATTATGAACTCAATGAAAAGCTTATGAGGCAATATTCATCGCTGCTATATTTGTTGTTTAATATTGACTTCAATTTTATTTGTTATTTGCTGTCAAAATTTGACACACAACTTAAGGGGTGTTTGGATAAGATTTTTTTAAATGACTTATAAGCTTAAAGTCAAAAGCCAAAAGTAGTTACTTACCTACATTTGGCTTTTGTTTTTTTTTTTTTGGTATATTTTAAGCCTAAGGTAAGGTGATTACAAGTATTTTATGAATTTGTCAAGCACCTCTAAAAATTAAGAAGTACTTAAAAGTCAAAAGAACTTACAAAAAAACCTATCAAGTCAAAAGCACTTACAAAAAAGCCTATTAAAACACACTCTAAGTATCATAGAATACTAACAATAAAGACTTTTATCTTTATTCACTTTATTTCTAGTTAACTATGAAATTTTGTATTCTTCAAATCGCTAACCAAATGAAATTCTAACAAAGTTAATTGAAATGGAGTAAAAAAAAGTCATTAAGTCAAAGGCGTGTTATGTGGCTTGTATTGTCTAGGTACACAACAAAGTTTAATGATTCAAGGATATCGCATCTATAGATTAGTTGAGTGCGTCTGATATGAGTTCATTATGGAAAGTTCAGAGAAAAGTTATTTATTCAAATTCAATTAGTCTTTGCTAGTAAATCACACACTTGTTCATATATTTCTTTATTTTATAGTCATTCCTTATTCATACGGGGGAATGTTGAGTTCTAGTGTTGAAAGTGAACAAAGAATGGAGGGAAAGTGAAAATGTTATTTCACCTTTTAGAAGAAGTACCATATTAGTGGGAGAAAGAAATTTTTAAGTACTTAAATGTAGAAGCACTTGTTTATGTTGTTAAAGGCTTAAGAAGAAGACATGTTTCACGTCATCAAATGCTGCTTTGGCTTTGGCAATCGAGGAAATATATTTTTGGACAAAAATTCATTTAAACTTAAATATATTCAAAAAACTTTATCCAAAACTTTTTCTGATCATGTGCATGCTACCGCATATGGTAAAGTGTGGACCGGACAAGTAATGCACAATGAAAGGAGTTATCTCTTCAGTACACTATTTGGGCGCGATAGGAGTGTGAACTACACTTGGGCATATATGGGCACATACATGTCCTACTGCTTTAGTGCAACCTTTCTTTTCTGAAGCAGTTTTGTTGGCTATAATGTTCTAATTTTTCTTCAGATATTAAGTATGAAGTTTTTAAGTTTCCTATAATTGATCTTATTAAAAAACTCAAGTATGCATGATTTGGAGTCATTATGTGAGTTCAAAGTTCAATGAAATTTGAGATACTATTCTCTTGAAGTAAATCATTCTACCCTATGAAGATATATTTCATAATATCGGATACTTGAAGAAAACAACATCCTTTAAGGGTTTTAAAGGGTTATATGAACGCCCGTGTAGTTTAGGTGGTAAATTAAGTTTCACTGCCAAGTTTGAGAGGAGGAGAGGGGGGGGGGGGGTTATGTCTTTACTCTAATTATTATTCTTATTTGAAAATTTGATATAGATTTAAGACAATTTATTATTATTTTTGACCTCATAAAAATTGAAATAAAATTCATATACATCTTTTTTTTCCTGACTACTCTTATAAAATGGAATGTTATTATATGAAGGGAAAAGGGTCAAAAATATCCCCAGGACTGTTTGAAATGGAGCTAAAATATCCCTCAATTACGTTTTGGTTCAAAAATAGCCATCCATTATATTTTTGGCTAAAAAATACCCCTCCATTAAATTTCTGGCTCAAAAATATCCCTCATCCTAGCAGAAATGAAAAAGGGCCAAAAATACCCCCTTAACTGTTAATTTTTGGCTAAAAAATATCCCTCCATTAGAATTTTAAAGTTATTATTTAAAGTATCCATTTTCTATTAAAGAATTCAACTACAACCCATCTTCCAATCAATTTTTGTCAGACTTTGAGTAGTCCAAATTCTTACGATATTAAAAAATAAAAGCTTTTACTTATTGTTGCAACTAATTTATCTCTTGAAAAATATAACTTATATTAATTGTGTTGCATTACTAACATAAAGTACAATAACTTATATACAAGTTTCATGGGTTCAGAAAAGTTGAAGAATTGGATCCTATTAAACTCGAGAAACAGATTGAAGTAGGAAGCAACGATTATAACGAGGATGAATCAATGTTATCATTCAAAGATTGACTTTTTGAGACATTTACAAATTAAATAACAATCCCTTTTGACATGAAAAGGCTAGTCTTAAACTTAATATATCTGATGAGAAAACCTCTTGGGTCCCTAAATGGGGTTTGACGTGGACTGATCATGTAACTCTTTTTGTCCACATAACATGCATGGTGTCATCTCCGTTAGAGAGAGGCGTATTTGTGAATCAGGTATTTTTGCTCAATTTCTAGAGTTCACGAGTATTTTTAACCCTTTTTTGTTTCGATTATAGAGGAATTATTTTTGAGCGAAAACATAATGGAGGAATATTTCTAATTCATTTCAAATAGTTCAGAGATATTTTAGAGTATTTTATCTTATTGGAATATGTCCGTCAATATTGACCACCAAGTATAGAAAGCACTCAAATAATTGTGAATCTTGCAAACTTCAAACAGGTACAGGTAAGAACAAATTTAATTTTCAATGCTTGGGTATTGTACTTAATATCTTGGTGAGGTCAAAATTGTAGTCTGATTCTCGAATCTAATATTTATTTGAATTATAGAATATGAAATAAATGCAAAGCCAATTATTTATCAACAAAAATTAGTAAACAAAACGTCCACCCAAGAACCTCGACATGTGTTAATTTATTAATACCAACTAATTCTACTACCGGTGAGTCGTAGAAGGGAATACAAAAAATTGACATGAAAAAACACTGTTGATCATTTTTATTTGGTCTCCTGCATTGAAGTATAACCAATTCAAATTTGTGTCATATAAGAGAAAGCACTTCTACTAAAAAATAATTCATATCAAAAATCAAAAGATCTCATTAGAAGAGGAATAGTCTCAATCCTATAATATTAAAAACACTCTTAACTCTTAATCATGATGATAAATTATATTGGAAAAATTAATCCCCATGTCATTATTAGATTACATATTACTACTTTGTAGGTACTTTCAATTCAACAAATTACTAAAATAACAAAATAATTACAAGTAATGATATATTTGTACTAATTAATACTAATTTAATTAATTTTGAATTTAATTAAATTAGTTGTAGCAGAGATAAAAAGAAATTTTTTAACATTTCTTATGGAACAACTACCGATAACTTTTGTTAGTATATCTGATTTTACTTCTTCCCAAAAAGGTAGTGATAATTGTCTTTCCCAATTAAACACTTCAATTTGATTATTAGATTAAAATTTTTATTAATATCTTATGCCACGCCGGAGGTTACCCTAGGCATAATTGACACTTGGAGGCTATTGCTAGCCCCTAAGCGAACCACCTAGTCTCATTGCATTCGTTCAATCAATTTATTTGCAGAAGATATTAAAGAAATATTCTAGTTGTCAGTGGGCTATCAGACTCATCATCAACATCCATCATATAAAGCAACATTAAGGAAATAAACTTTAGTTTAGAAGTAGAATAATAGGGGAAAAAGAAACCCCCAATAGCAATCGTCATCCTTCTACGTCTATGAAGTCTCTATAACTACTGTCTACGAAGGTACCATAATAGGCCATGACTACCACAATCAAAGAAAAATAACTTAATAAAATTAAAGAAATAACCATCCTTCAAATGTAGGGGAGGACTCACCACAATTTGAAGTCAAGAAGCTTTGAACCTCATTGACTAGTCAGCTAAATTCCTCTGTCTACTAAATCTACATTATAAAATGGTGCAGCGCCAAAGAGGCGTTAGTACGTGGAATGTACTATATGTAAAACGGGATAAAGTAAACAGTAGAGGCAAGACAATATAGTATGACCTCATCTCATCGGTTTCTCAACCTCATCTTAAGATAAGGAGTAGAACTCTATCACATTACCATCAATCAATACTCATAATATCACATTAACATTAGAGTACTATCATCAGGGCACCTATCTGGGAGTTTCTCGGACCTACTCCCATCACCTATGAGTCGGTGATGGTACAACAAATTGATGTCGTTAGGGCATCCACCCAGCACCTTACCGGGGTGAAAGGGAGTACATCTAGGGGTTTCTAATAACATCAAGCCCTCTTTTGGGACTAAGCAAACACCTATTTCTCATGGTCAAATCCTCTGCTACGCTAGCCACGTAGTTAATGAGTGCGAGTGAGACTCACTCTTACTCATTTTCGGTGCTCAATACTCCTCCCAGGACTCAACTTGCTCATAAACATCAACATCAAGGTTTTTTCATCGTTTAGTCTCTTTTGGATAAGGGCGTCATCTCATCTCATCATCTCTCAACTCAGAAATATCATGGACATTCTTTAGAACTCAAGCCTGACCTCTTAAAGACTCTAAGGACCTCACACCCCATCAATTCCAGCAACATTATCATCAGTACTCACTCAAATCAAGACCAAGACCATAACAATCATGCATACATATGTAATTCAGGCTATAGACATCGACCCCTAGCTTCATTCATGGATTCTTTAACAATTATATATATATATATATATAGAGAGAGAGAGAGTTTAGACAGTCGCTCCATTGTCAGTTGAACAAATAATTAAAGTTATGATAGCTATCAACTTAAGAAAATACATATAGAATAATAGTAGTTTTCGAGATAGCATTCAAGAATTCGTAACATAAGACCCATCACCTATCAAATATCAACATAATTCAATCATCGGGGCACATGGAAGAACACTCCCATGTTCTCGATAGCCTTTACATACCTAGGATGATGAATTACAACTCTTCTTCAAGAACTTGGACTCAAACCCTCAATCCTCAGAGCTTTCCTGTCTCCCCTCTCAAAGTATTCTTGCGTAGAAACTTAAGAAAAGTGGGTTTAGAAACCCTCAATCGATAATAAACGGCATTAGAAATACGTTTTAGGACTTAGGGTAGGATAAGGAATGACCAAAAGGCCCTTCTCGAATTAAAAGAATTTTTTTAAAAAAATTCATATACTGGTCCGCGTTGCGCTAGGGGCGCGGATCAGTGCTTTTCACGAATTTTTGAAAGTTTCCATTCTTGTCAAGAAAAATAAAAAAATAAAGTCTTACTGTGCACCCCCTCCGCGTCGCGCCTGGGGCGCAGATTGACACTAGTTTTGCATTAATTAGCAAAAATTATTTTTTGATCTGATTGCTCTAAAATTGGGTCGAGACCACTTTCCCAATCGATTTGCCACGATGATCGCAAATCCAGCCTCGAATTTCCCATCGGAGCTTTGGAAGACGCTTTATGCGCACGATTACGTTGTAGGGGCATTTTGGTAATTTTATGGGATTTTGCATCATCTCCCCCTTGGGATCATTCGTCATCGAATGATGAGTAAAGGTAGAATAAAGCACGAGTTGACTCAAAACTCATTTCACCCCTCACTCGAGAACTCTCGAACTCTCTCAACTATCCATCATCTTCTACATCTCTATCTTAGACTCAAGAATGAAGTTAGCACATCAACTCAAGAAAAAAACTTTGGTAGCGTTAAGGATAGGGACATTACCTTCAACATCATCGTCATTCGGAACGAATAGGTGCGGGTATTTGAGTTTCATCGCTTCCTCAACTTCCCACATGGCTTCCTCAACAAACTGATTCCTCCATAGAACTTTCACGCAGGCTATCTCTTTATTCCTCAGCTTACAAACCTATTGATCAAGGATTGGGATTGGAATTTCCTCATAGGACAAGCTATCTTTTACTAACGAACTCTCAATAGGTATTGCTAAGGTAGGATCTCCTAAACAGTTCTTCAACATTGAAATATGAAATACTGGATGAACTCCATCTAGCTCAGAAGGCAAGTCTAGCTCATAAGCACCTTCCCAATCCTCCTCACAATATGGTATAATCCAATATAGCATGGACTCAACTTTCCATTCTTGCCAATCCTCATGACACCCTTTATAGGTGACACCTTCAAGTACACCCAATCATCCACCTCAAACTCCAAGTACCTTCTCCTCATATCTGTATAAGACTTTTGATGACTTTGTTGTGTCTTCAACCTCTCCCTAATGACTTTCACCTTCTCCATGGACTGGTGGACAAGATCAGGCCGAATCAACTCAGTTTCACCAATCTCAAACCAGCCAATCGGTTATCTACATCTCCTCCCATACAATGCCTTATAAGGGGCCATTTAAATGCTGACATGGTAGCTATTGTTGTACATAAATTTAATCAATGGAAGATGATCATCCTAGTTACCCTTGAAGTTGATGGTGCAAGCTCTCAACATGTTCTCCAAAGTCTGAATGGTGCGCTCTGCCTGTCCATCTGTCTGAGGGTGAAAAGTTGTGCTCAGATTTAGCTCCATACCCGATCCCTTCTGAAAAGATCTCCAAAATTGAGAGGTGAATTGAGCTCCTCTGTCCGAGATTATGGACAAGGGAACCCTATGCAGCCTCACAATCTCTTAAATATATAGTCGGGCATACTCCTCAGCCATATTAGATGTCTTGATGCCAAGAACTAGGCTGATTTAGTCATTCTATCAACAATTATCCATATCGAATCATGCTGCTTTCAGGATCTTATTAAGCCAGTGATGAAATCCATATTGATCATCTCCCACTTCCACTCAGGAATTTCAAAGTTTTGAGCCAATCCACACGATCTTTGATGTTCAACCTTAACCTGTTGACAGTTGGGACACTTAGAGACGAATTCCTCAATGTCCTTCTATAACACCCCACTCCTTACAATACTAGTACAATGCCAATGAAACATGACATGGTTTGGTCGAATTAACGCTAATTTTCAAAAGTGCTTGAATCTCGTGTTAATGGGCTATATGTGCGTTTAACGCTTAAGAAGGTCGAGTGAATACATGTTTTGTGTCGAATTACGGAGATTACGACCTTAAATGAAGTAAAAGAATTGAGGTGCTTATAGGACTTAGAAGCTAGCAACTGAGTCACCTACTTGCTAAGCTCAAATTTGTTAGTTAAACGGAGACGAGGCTCGACGTCAAATTTGTCTAAGTTCGATTACGAATAAAGTCCGTGTTAAGGATGTAACTTCACCCCATATTTTAGCATAATAAATGGGCTACATTTTCACCCCAATAAGTGTAATAAAAAGGGCCTAAATACATCACAACACACCTAGCAAGTTGGGCCCAAAACTAAGTAAGTGAAAGTTGGAAAATAGGCAACCCAAGTACATCAAGTTGGTGCTCCAAAAAGGCCAAAGTTTGAGGGCTAAGATGGTGGGTAAGCAAATTGATTATGTTTTGTTTAAGATGTTCACTAATAGCTATATATAAAGAGCTCTAAAGCTGCTCCACAAGCCATTGTTCACTTGAACACGAAAAAAATCAGATTGCTCTCTAAGTTTCCTCTCAACTTTTCTCAACTTTGTGAAGCAGCCAAACGATTTTTTTAGGATTCTTAAGGAGACTCTAAACCTTGAAGACAAAGGTAAGTAATTATAGTTGTGTATTTAGTATGGTTTTATCATGAAAAACAAGAGATAGATGCTAGTTACGCTTGCTGAAATTTATGGACAGATTCTGTGCAGAAAGTTGCTGCACCTTTTCCTTTTGTTTTGGTGATTTCTCTATGGTTTGTGAGATGTATTATGAAGGGAACTTGATGTTATTAACATGTTTTGAGTTATAAACATCACCCTAAGATTGCTACCCTGATTTTGGTTTCATTTAACAAGCACGTTTTATAGAGTTATCTTAAACGTCATATTGATTGGGACTTGCGGGTTGTTGTATGTAAAGCTATTAGCTCATGTCCTTCATGACTTCTTAAGTGATGTTATAGTAATCTTTGAGGCCTATTTATATGTCTAAATATTTCTGTAAAAGTTAGGTTAAGGTTGGAACCGATTTGGAATTGTTAAAGTCGAAAGGCTGCGAGGGGAGGTAACGTTATGCTGTCCATTTTTAGGTTGGGTGGAATTGTCATGTGTTGTTCTTTGTGGGCTGTTGTAAGACTGTTGT